>JARHVA010004646.1:540000-575000 GCA_037957365.1 Torreya grandis | reverse complement strand
TGATAACTTTAGATTTAGGATTATAGATCACTATTTTAGGCTCTTCCAAAACATGCACCTTGAGATCAACCATGAAATTATGAAAGTAATCATTGAAGTAAATATTTTGGATAATTCATTTCTTGAATATGTGCTCTTCATTAAGAAGAGTATTTCAAATTGAATTTTAGTTAAGATGAGAGTATTGATGATGAAAATTATACCATCAATGAATCAACCATTTTGCCTATCATGAAGGTCAAGGTGGAATCATACTAGTCTAATCGTGAGGTTCTAAAGGTTCAACTAAGATCTTGAAGATGTGAAGAGTTATTTTATAAGTTATGAGAAATAATAATTAATTTATCAAATGTAACACATTAAATTATAATGATAAAAAATACATTTTATAAAAACATGAATCAATTAAAATAAGAATCTATAATCTATTCCATTTGATAGAGAAAACTTATGAATTAGATAATCTATTGAAGAATAGAAATTTGATTTAGTAATATTTATATATTCAAATAATATATTATTTTTTATTGTAATATTCTCCAAGTTCAATTTAAGAGACAAACATAAATAAAGCAAATATTTAATACTAGAGAAAAGATAAAGATATTCAAGAACATAACCAAGAGAGAGAGAGACACAAAAAAAAACAAAAGACAAGTAAAACTAGGAAAAGGACAACAAAATAATTCAACAATTAAGACTAAATAAAGTAACTTAGTCTCATGAAAGACAAACCTAAAAAAATGACTAAAATATCAAATAATATAAGGTTAAGTAAAACAAAAATTAATGTAATAAACTATGAAACAACTATCAAATAACAAGTCTAAATTAAACTAAATAGAAAATACTATTTAATTGGAAACTTAAATAGATCTAGAGGCTAATTAAGATAATGACTAAACTCAAAAAGAAATTAAAATTTTAAAAAAAAGAACTAAAATAAAAATAAATATCAAAATAAATATATATTACTGTCTAACCTAAAGAAAAAACCAGAATTTAAATTAAGAAGCTCTTAAACATTAAACAAAAATAAAACTAAAAATAATCTAAGAGAGAAATACCAATAAGCAAAAATAACACTAGATTAAATAAACCTTGAAAAAATAAAATTATATTAAAGTTAGAGTCAAAATGATTATAATAAAGTATGTGAGTCTAAAAGTCATCTTAGCATAAAAAGATAATTTTATTGAGAAAACCAAAATTTTTCCTTTACAATAACTTAAGTGACAATTTTACAATCGAAATAGATAATTAAAGTTTCATAAAATAGTGAAGTGTTCATATTTTTTTGAGTTGAATGCTTGGAATATATGAATAAAACAATGAATAACAATCATCAAAAGATGTTAAGCTTAGCAAACTTTAGATAATTAGTGTTAAATGATAATAAAAAGTTGGATATACCTATGTTACATAAACAATTACTCAACCATCAGATAAAGTACCATTGGGTCTATCTACAAGATTTTTACTATCTTAGAGAAGTTGCATAGCAAGAAAAAATGAATAATTGACTTCATAAAATGTCTAAGTCTTCAATATTTGTTGTTCTTATATCTTCAAATGAGTCCTTGATCTCCTTTAATACCTCCACACTTAGTTGAAAAAAATGTTATAATTAACTTTAGTTACTTATTAATTTATGCTAACTAATTGAATTTTTAAAGTCAATTAATTATAAACAAATATTGGTTAAGGACATGTTTAATTAAGACTTAAAATTATTAATTGATAAAGTTATTTAAATATATATCAGGTGTAGTAATCTTAATGGGTGGGGACCCTCATCGATTAATAATATAATATAATATAATACATATTTAAATAATAAAATAAATAAGTCAAAGGCCAATAAATCTTATTTATATTAATCCAGAATGCATGTCAAAATAAATTAAGCATATATATTTATACCAAAATTTAGATCTACTGCATTTCCCAAAATTTATGAAAAAATATCAAAGTCTGAAAATTAAATTATCAAATGAAATGATGTATCAACTAAAAGTGTAAATTTATGTCATGAAAAATTTTAGCATAAAAACAAAGTTTTATCCCTTGAATATCCAATAATCCTCCAAATCCGACAACACCTCAATTATGGGTTTATCTTTTGAATTAATACAAGCATCATACTCCACTTATGTTGCAGGGAACTATACCAGTCTTGTTCTAGATTTAGTTGTACTGTCGTGAACCTCCAATTCAATTCTCTTTATCATTCTAACCTCCATTGGAGTATCAGACTCTGACTGAATTTCATCTCTCTCTTTTGTAGCTCTTTTCTTTGTAGTATGAAGGGAAGTATCCATTATTTTTCTTATATCAGCATAGCCTCATATTCCCAAATTCAATCTATCATATCCTATGACAAGCTTACTATGGAAAGTAGTCATACCTACTCTTTTACCTTTCATAACAGGCTCTCAATGAGAAGGTGAAGGTTCATCCAAAGGGGTGGATAAATTATTATATTTTTTTATCATGAATTATATCAAATTTTAGCTGTGGTATGATTTTTAGGAAGAAGATCAATAAATGGCTTAAATATTTCAATATTAAGAGGCTAAAGTGGCAAGTGCTAAGGGTTACTATCCAAATAGTGAGATGAACTACTTTGACAAGGAGTTTATGATGTAAACCTGTGGCCAAAAAGCATCTATTACCCCTATAACCTATATTTACAAGGTTTGCAAGAAAATTACTTAAGATATCCTAAAATTTAGGATCTGAGGTGTCAAAATGTATAGACGTTCTTGTTCCCATGTAGAATCTAGGATCAAAATTTCTTGCATGGAAACCACATCTAGAAAAGTTTCTATTGAGATTAGGTTGATTAAAATCACTGCCAAAACTCTATTTCCATCCCTTATTGTCATTACTTCTAGCTGAACCAAGTTGGTCCCACCCTAACATTATGGACAAATCTAAAAATGAATCAAGTTTAATGACTAAGAATCAATAAACTAATCAAAATAAGTAAGACTAATTCCCCATATACTGTCATTTCTCAAAACATTAAACTAAACTAAACTGAAGATCATCTATCGATATCAAAAATTAATTGAAGTTGTAACTAATATCATAATGTCATAACTTAATTACATAATACTTCATTGAAATCCCAAATGTAAACTAAATATTTGTCAAAATATTCCATTAATCTATCAATAAATGGCTTTATTGAAAATTTTCAACATATTATTTTCAAATTAAAATTCAAATAATATCTGAAACCAACTTATTTATTTCAAAAATTTCTTGATAAGTACATGAATTTCCTATCTCCATTTAATGAACTAAAAACTAAGCATTCTAAAATGAAGATATAAAATCCTCATGGGATATTGTCAAGGTGACAACATTAAATTAAAGCTTAAAAGTATATTATTTTCTTCAAAACCTAAACTTCATATAAATATCCAATCTGATGAGTAATTGATTATGTCAAAGAATTATTATTTTAATATCCAGTCTCAAGAGAAATTGACAAATTTTGATGTTGAGATACAAATATAATAAAAACATCATTGTATCTATTATCTCAACTAAGAATTTACAAATGACATCTTTAAAATTATCTATCTATATATTAATAATATTTCTCAAAATATCATTTGAAAACTAACTAACTATATCATTGTTCCAAATCATATAAATTATCTCCAAAAAATATCTAAACTAAAACCAAAGAACCTTACACTTTCTAAGATAATCTTGATATATCATATTTGTGATAAATAATCAAACTATAACTATTTTTTCAAACCTTAAATTTTGGTAACACATGCATTATAATTCTTCAAATATATTAACTATACCAAAAAAATTTCAAAATATAATGCAAACCTTCACACTATTTATGCCAATAATACATACATTTCCCATTATATAAACTCTTTTCTAAAACTCAAATGAATTGCAAGCATCATATGCATAAATAAAATAATATAAACACATCACTAAAATCATGATTTTTGATCGAAGATGTTCTAGAATACCCATTTTCTAAAAAGAAATCTCAACAAATTAGAAAATTAAAGACTCATATATTGAAAAGAAATGTCCATAATCTCGGATTTTGACATAACTCAATGAAGATACCAAATAAAGCCCCATTAATCACCAACCATAAAACATCTAAGCCAAAAACAAAACTAGCAACTTGTAAAATGAAAACTCATAGAAACCATCACTGAACCAACTCTAAAAGGTTAGAAGAATCATCAAATATATAGATTTACATGTAGATTAGAATAACCCATTTCACTTCTAGTTTATCCAACCATTCCAAACTGCACATGTAGCTCTATTTCCAAGATTAGAAAATAAATACATTCATCATTAACAAGTCCATGACACCAAACATATTATTAGAGCCATTCGTATCACATATTAGAAACTAGAACATTTTAACATTTTCTATATTCCATACCAAAACAACTTCATATTATTTTAAATGCCCATAATATACCACACAAAAACTACTTACATCTTCAAAATTTTCCAAGACTAAAAATCATTATCATTTAAACATCCATGCATAAAATGGGTTACTAACCTTTAAAACCATAAAGAATATGTAGTTTACCCAAATTTCCTCATAGAAAACCATTTGATAATTACTCAAAAATTTCATAAATTCTTATGCAGATCAAAACATAAACCAAAACTATCTCTTCACTATAAATTACAAGATTTATCATTTATCACCATGATATTTCAAAAAATACTCAATTGACACTATACAAATATACATGGTAATGCACCCTTGGATTTTTCTAACTAGAATTCTTCAAAAATTCTCCACTGTAACTCCAAGAAATCATCAAACTAGAGCTCCAATTCTATGAGAAGATTAAAAATAATGAACCAAAAACTAATAAACTCAAAACTTATATCCACCACCTCCCTGCTATAACCAACTATATTACAAAATGAAATCTCATTGGTCCACATTTAGCAAAGATATATTTAGCAACTTTTCTAATTTTATTTTTGGCGCTATCAAGTTTAACTACTTCTAATCCTCTTCACTAAAATAATAGCTAACTTACATAACTCAAAGAAGGATTTTCTACATTAACTCCATTAAAATACCATATCTTTGACATATCCTAAAGCTTTGAGACTATACCTTTGCATTTAATGTTCATGCCAACTCAGCTTGCCATAGTGTTCGTTATTTGCTAATTATTTATTTCCTGCTAACCTGGCATCTAATGTCATGCCTTTTATTTTGAATAAATTCATATGCATTATGATATATTTTAAAGGTCTTGAGACAAATAAACCAAACCTTTCAAAATGTGTGCAAGGATTAAATAAAGTTTGAAGAACACCTCATGCTCTCAATTGTATTCCATGAAACAAGTCTAAGGTCCTAAGACTTTACACCATATGAATCTTTATGACCAAATAACCAATAAAATACTATCTATGATTTGAAAATTATAATGTCTAAGATCTTCAATTTATAATGACTTAACTTAGAATATCAAATAAGACTTTGGAACTTATGATACATAAGAATAATGATCAAGCTATGCATCATTTGATAAAATAATCATACAAAAACTTTACAATATAGACCTAAAGTTTATGATTGCATCACCAATTATTTCAAGCATATCAATGTTTCAAATGTTCATGATACCATAAGTAATAAGCATAATTACAACTTTAATTTATTCTATACCTTCATTATAGTCTTTATAATGAATTGTATTGATTTTTAAATATAGAATTTTTAAAATGTAATAATCATCCATCTGTCACCATTATTTGTTCTAAATCATTAATCAAATCATATATAGAATCATCATAATCTACTAAACTATCAAAATTGAAAGTCCATTTTTTAGCTAAAACTATTTCAAAACTGAACTATACTGAAAATCAACATAACTGATCACACTAAAATATATATATGCATATTTTATTCATTAGTCT
This sequence comes from Torreya grandis, assembly GCA_037957365.1. Taxonomy (NCBI): domain Eukaryota; kingdom Viridiplantae; phylum Streptophyta; class Pinopsida; order Cupressales; family Taxaceae; genus Torreya; species Torreya grandis. The sequence continues at coordinate 569,039 of JARHVA010004646.1, read as the reverse complement.
ACCATGATTTCTAAGACCACTTATAAACATAAATATGATTTCATCAACTAATGATTATCATTTCATAATAAAAAATATGCATCTAAATATACTATTAATTGATCGGGTCCCTAACATAGTTTTAGATTTTATGACAAGGTATTCTCTATGGTAGTAAGTATTGATTTTGAAAAAATTAGGGAGTGTATAAAATATGCATAATGATATATACCTTTTTAGTTAATGTTTATTGAATAAAATCGAGTACAAAAAAATTGCCTATTATAAAATAAAATCTCTTGAGAGTGTGATCTAGGAAAATCTTTTCTCAAGTAGCGAAGTGCAAACCCCTTATATAATAAATTTTATTAAGGGATGGATTGTTTAACTAGTGTGGCATGAAGAAAGGAAATTAAATAATAGGTAGGTTCAATATGGATACAAAATCAAATATAATTTCCTTAAACACAACATATAACAATGAAGTAACACTTTAACAACCAAATACAATTCAACATAAATTATTTATTGATTATAAAAATTGAATTTGTAAGAGTAAATTCTAAAAATGAATGATACTTATAAAAAATTACAAAATTATAAAATTATAATTTGTTGTGAAAGTTCCCTCTTACACTAGGACCTTATATTGATAAGTGTTGACTGGGGGGTTTGGGAGATACAGGTGTAATTTGCAATTTGCATAAGTGAAAAATTGCATTTCTCCTCCAATTTTCCCTAAAGTTCTTCTTGAGTTGAATTTTCTCCTCTATATTTGATTTGTGGCTTTGGGAGATTTGACCAAAAATTTCACTTACATTTTGGAGACTTGTATTTTTCAAATTCATTTTCCCTCTAATGTTTCTTAGGGACTTTGGGAGACTCAACTGCAATTTTTGAAACTTGCCATTTTCTTGATTTTTTCCCTAACTCCATTCTTTCTATAGAAAATAACCCTAGTGGGACTTTCATGAAAAGTGAAATTGGCTCCTTAAGAATTTTATAAGTTTCAGATGATTGGATAAAGCTCTATTCATGTCAAACTATCTCTCTCAAATTCCTTCTAAAAATGCCAAAATACCCTTTTGTAATAGTTTTCAAACTAGACTTCTCAAGATAACTATATAATTTCTTTGAACTATTTTGAATATCCATGCGATCGAGTAACAAATTTTATTTTATTATTTTCCTTTATGTTCTAAATTATAGAGCTCTGCATGCTTTAAATACCTTTTTATGAAATTCTTGGTAGAATCTGGACACTTCTTCACATAAGTCCCCTTAAAAACTTCAAGAATGAGAAATATGTTCTTATTCCATCCTTCCTTACAATTTAATATCACCTAGATGAATAAAATTCTATGTGATTGTCAACCATTATGAGTCAACACCACATCCCATCTTTGCTTCTACTTCTAGAAGGTGAATAAAAACTTTTTCAAGAACTTCCCTTTCATCTTTAGGGCATAGTCTATCACCATTATTGTATCCTTTGGAATGAAGAATTATCCTCATCAAATGCATTAATGAATTAAATTCATGAATAATTTCCTGTAATTCAAAAGTCCTATCAATTACTTATTCTTTAAGACTTTAATTATTTCTTGTACTGTGGGTACTCAAGTTTGTATGATCTAGTTGAATTTTATACTTTTTCATGGAACTAAAAGAAGAAATGGTACTTTTGTCATTTCCAAGCCTTGCATCTTCCTTATGGTTACCATCCAATATTTATCTAAAGATATTCCTCTTCATAGTCACAGGATCTAGAGGATAAAATGGTAAATCAAAATATAAATAAGTCTCACTAAGATTCTAAAAAGTGATGACCTTGCTGGCATACAATGGCACCTCATCCCCTATAGATATTTTAAGCATCATATTCTGTATCACAATTTTTTTAAAGAAATAATATATGGTGAAAATTTTCCTCCAATGGTATTAAGTTTAATGCTAAAGGCATGTGACATAAGTTTCAAACATTGTATATACCTTTTGGAATCTATCGAGAATGGGAATATCAATTGCAGTTTACAATTTATGACTTTGATTTTTTGTCCTACCATTTTTTCCATCCTTTTATTCATGGAATTCAAAAATTCATAAGGACATTGTTATTTTGAAACATTACCAAATTATGTCATGGTTTTGGTTTTCTGCCAACCTTGTCACATTGTATTTAGTCAAACTTTAGTCAATTCTTATCTTTCTATCGAGTTCCTCTCTTTCCTTTTGTGGAATTTGGATCCTCACAAGGAAATTAAAATTATTTTTATTAAAAATTACATTTTACCTTCCAGATTTCATTGTGACCTTCCCTTAGACTTCTCCGTACCAATTTTCAATTGTATTTTGATGTCCAAACTTCCATAGAACTTTGGGATGTATTTTACACTTGGTCAAAATGCATGCTAAATCCATAATTGTACCAAGTTACTTTATTTCTGGGGCCCATAGTCTCCCATACAAGCATTTATCTTTTATGGCACTGATTTATATACCTATTTTATCCATCCATGTGGATAGGTTGATGCCACTATTTTTTGGAGTGCTAGCATGGTATTTTAGTGATGATATGGACCAAAGAATGTTGTAGGATTTTAGGCACTCCTCCATATCATGCTTCTCTTGGATTATTTTAAAATCATGTTATGTTTTCAATTGTTTATGCCTACATGGATGTCCCCTTACAATATTTACTCAAAATATTGTGTAAATACATGGTGTTAATCCAAGCACCAATGGCCCTTAATCACTCTCTCATTAATCCTCACCATCCTTGATCATCCTTAATCAATCCCTCATCCTCCATAATCATTCCCCTATTGAACCTTACCATCACTCATCATTCCTATTGAATCCCTCACTATCTCTACTAAATTTATCCTTAGGCCTCATCATCCTTAATCACTCCATCAAATACTTTGACGGTGGTATTTTGTTAGGGTTTAGTTATGTTAGGATCTAAAAGTGGAGAGTTGAGTGCTAGCATAAAATATAAGACATAGTGATCAAAATGATGTGGAGGAAAATTTGAAACATAAATATTTAACACCTATGAAAAAATATGGGCCTATTAGAAATGTTGTTATTCACAATTGAAAATTTTCCAAAAGAGGAAAAAAAATTAAAACCACCATAGCACTAAAAATGGATACTAAATATATGAGGAACAACAAGCTATGTGATTTGATGAAACCAACCAATCGGTTTCTATATGAAGACATTTTATAATCTAAATAATTAAATTAAAGGCCTTCTATTTGTATGTCTATTGATTGATTCATCATACCTGAGAATGGAAAATAATTTTCAAATGATTAGAATAAGTATTTCAAGATTGGAAAGTGGTACTTAATTCATAACTTTAATATTCAATCCAATGAAGAGTGTCACACTATGAACTCTATACTTGCACATCTCAAGAAGTGGGTACAAGTTATTTAACACTATAAGAAGGTAATTTGATAATAGATTATGAACCCAATGATATAGTCAGTTTTAAAAATATCTTTACTTCTCCCAATAAGAAATTATATGAATTAAAAAAGTGTTTAATTAACAAATGTAGATCAATGGTGAGCCAATACACTTTATAATTTCCAATGGAAGTTAGAAGAATTTAATTTTTCCTAAATCATGTTTTTAAAAATTGAACTTGAAATTTATACATCATCCATAACCATATGCTAGTGTATGGTCTAGTGTAGGCCTTGAGAAATGGATCACCTAGTAGTGTCACTTGATGTACAAAATCAAACTTTTTAGAGATGCAATCCTTTGTAACATCTCACCATTAGAGGTGTGTGATGTTTTACATATGGTCAACCATATAACTACCATTTACATGTAGTATATGAATTAAATCCTTGAAATGTTGTGGTAAATTGTCATTATTTGAAATACCATATATCATAGTTAGTTCATAAACTTTCAGTCATTAGTGCTAAGAAGTGCAAAAATCTGATCAGTTTTAGTAAGAAGTATACTCTTTATGGTAAGAAGTAAATGTAATAACATCTTTATGAAACCATATCATAGTGTGGTTTATCCAACAATAACACATGAAAAATAATTGAACCATAAACTAGATGAATACAAGGATATATTTCAGTCACCTAAATAAGTTCCTACAAACTATACACTAAACAATACTATTGATTTGAACCCTTAACTACCTCTACCTCAAACCTATTTATAAAATATTTCATTTATAGATAATGAATAATTCAAGTGGTAGATACATGAAATCATGGATAATGGACACATCATGCTCAAATCATTTCCTTGCAGAAGCCCAACTATGTTTGTGCCAAAGTTATGAATCAATTAAGAAAATCTTAACAAGATTAAAGTGAATAATTATTATTCTCATTTAAATATTAAGTATTTTTTATACCATATACATGGTGTAGAAGTCTATTACAAAATGTTTCTTAAGTTTGGGTATCATCATATTCATGTTAAACCCCTAGACATTAGGAATATAGTCTTAAAAATAAAGGTATGATTGATTGACCACTTGGTTATACATTTTAGGTTTGCTCATGTAATAAATTAATTCATTTCAATATATTTAATGACATCCTCATACCCTTTACCTATGTCATTTTTTTAATCTACCGTGATGACATCTTAATCTTTAGAAAACATGGGATGAACATCTACACCATGCTAAATTAGTTTTTCACATTTTACATAAACATATTTTTATGATAACATGAATAAATGTTCATTTTTCATTACACGAGATAAAATATTTGGGAAACATTATACACATAAGGAGTGCATGTGTAAACCTAACCAAAATTCAAGTCATACACAAATGGAAAAAACTAAATAACTTTGTATCTGATTCAAATCTTTTCAGAATTGGAAAATTATACAAGAGATTTGTGTTTAATTTTTATCTTTTAAACCAAACTACCAAAGGTGGAATCGATAATGTTTCATCTAGTCAAATGAATAAAAAATATAATTTGATGAAATAAAATTTAGACTCTATTTTATGCTAGTACCTATGTTATTTGACTATAAATTTAGAATATCATCCAATTCATTCAGTAATAAAATTGACTATCATAAATGGGTATTGACAACACAAGTCTTAGAAAAAGTGTTAATTTCTATTATAATGGATTAAAAAACATATAATTGGAATTAAAGATATATTTAGAGTAAATACTTATGTTAGATGGTGAGGGAATGATTAGGGATAGTTAGGGATGTTGATGGTCAATGATGGAGTGATGAGGGATGGTGAGGGTGAATGAGGGAGCGATTAGGGATGATGAGGGAAAAGGAAAGATTGATTAGGGATTATGAGGGATGAGGATGGAGTGATTAGGTATGATCAATGATGGTGATAATTAATTGAGTGATTAGGGATGATAAGCCTGAGTGATTAGAGATGATGATAGAAAATGAAGGTCAATGACTAAGTGATTAGGGATGAGGAGGGAGTGAATAGGGATAAGGAAATGATTAGGGATGTTAAGAGATGAAGAGAGAGTGATTAGGGATGACTAGGGATAGTGAGGGTCAATGGAAGAGTAATTATGTATGATAAGGGAGTGATTATAGATGACTAGGGATAGTGAAGGTTAATGAGGGAGTGATTAGGGACAATGAGAAATGATGAGAGAATGATTAGGGATAATGAGGGATGAGTAGGAAGTGATCAAGGATGAGGGTCCTTTGATGTGTATAGGTCATCAATATGACATACACTACTACAATCACACCATATTGGATCAAGTTCAAAGTGAGTAGTTTTTAAACTTAAATTTTGACAAAACTAGGACTCTTATAAATGCTAGGAATTAATCTGAAAGATATAAAAAACTAAAAATGACTATATGTTTACCAAAAATGGACATCAATTGCAAAATTTATGTACTAAAATCCCTAGGTTTAATAACTAGGCATTGAAAATGCCTAAGTATTTACTAGATTGGATATTATAAAAATATTTTATGTCATAAGGCATGCAACTATGAAACCAACTTTATCAAATGCAGAGTGACCCTAGTTTATTATAATTACTAAAATAAATTTAAAGTACAATAAATTAATTGTAACAATATTTATTTTCTTATATGTAAAAATACTTATTTACATTTATTTTCTTATACTTAACATTTAGAGTAGTAAATATAAGCTTCTAGACAAAATATCCTTCATGTGTAATTCCCACATGCTTTTATGTATAAAATAATAATAACATGATCACATTATCCATAACATGATCATGTTATCCATAATGCGATCACATTATCCATAAAGTGATTATGTTATCCATAATGTGATCATGTTATCTATAACATGGTCACATTATCCATAATATGATCACATTATCCATAATGTGACAATGTTATCCATAATGATATGAAATTATCCATAATGTGATCAAGTTATCCATAATGAGATCTCATTATCCATAATGTGATTGTGTTATCCGTAACATGATCACATTACCTGTTAATCAACATTCGCATGTTCATTGCTTTAATGCACAAAATAATAGTAACATGATCACATTATAATATTTACAACAACATGATCTCAATATATATTAACATGACTGCGTTATACATTAACATGATCATACTATTTAAATTTGAATTTAATTCTCATACCTTTTGGGTTAAGAATTGATTAGATTCCTAACCCAAAGGATTGGATTATCAATGTATAATTATGTTTTGAAATTCATGATAAAAAGTAATAATATTCAAATTTGATTGCCAAATACACTAAGAATTTCAACATGAAAATTAAAAAACTTAATACCATCATGATGATCACACTCTCCTCTTTCCAAAAATATGATTTTTAAAATTTTTGGACTAATTTAAGGTTTCAAACTATGTTGATTTCTAACAAAACTTTTTTTTAGGCAACTATATATTGCAAACATACATGCCTATACACATTTATATAATTCGTATTTCATTGATCCAAGTGAAAAAAATTCTTATGGATAAAAAATAGGCCTAATTATACATGCATTCAAAAAAATATTGCTTTTCATTTTTTTAAATTTATTTAGGTGTGTCACATGGATGGTTATCCATTTTTATGTCATTTTTTAGGATCTATTTACTTGCAAAGTTCATACAAAGGTATTCATTGAAAAAATATAAACAAAAAAAGCTCACAAAAAAGAAGATATTATCTAAAATTTTATTAATGTTTTTCAAATAATATTAAACACTTCTCAAAAAGTGATGCACTAAATGACCATTTATCTACTCTATTTTCTAAAAAAATAGGAGTTCCTTTTCAAATTTGAGATGTTTGAACTATTTATACTTAACCATTTTTAAAAAACTTTATTTTTTAAAAAATTAGAGTCAAAATGATACATTTCATGTTCTTATACCATCTTAAAATGTGGATTGTAGATATCTCAAATTATCTATAGAAGTTTAGATTTCTAAAATCTCAATAAAATCATATCCATAAGTAGGCCAATTTTTATCCCCCAAATTTATGCACTTACCCATTTTTAAATGTCATATTTGGAATACATTCATTTATATCCATAACTAATGAGATCAAATTCTAATATTAATTTTATAAAAAACCATTTCTCCTCACATTTGATCAAAAAGATAATCTATTTGAGGTAGTGGATACATGTTCTTAATGGTTACTTTATTCAACATTTGATAATCAATGTAAAGTATAAGAGTGCATTGCTTATTATTAACTAGGATAATTGGTACACCCCGCGATGACACACTTGATCTAATCAACCCTTTGAATAACAATTACTAAAGTTGTGCTTTCAATTCTACTAATTCAGTGGTTGTCATTCTATACAGAACTTTAGACTGAGGTTTTGATCTTGGTTTGATATCAATAGAGGAGTCAAGCTCTCATTTAGGAGGTAATTCTAAAAATTATCCCAAAAACACATCATGAAAATTACTAAAGAAAGGATAATATTAAATTTATGGTTTCGTAGTTTCCTCCATTTTATATATCTTAATGATAAATGTTTGACATCCTTTACCTTGGGCCTTTCTGAATTACATTGCAAAAATATGCCTAAGCCTTAACTCACTTTTCTCACCTTGAATTAGTGTCTATTTTATAGAATAATAGAGACACTCAACCCTTTTTAGTTAATATTCAACCTTGACCTTATGATTCAAAAGCCAATTGACTCCTATGATCACATCATATGACCCTAGTGGTGTTACATAATGATCTACAATTGTTGTGAAATTTGGCAATCTAATTTTTGCTTCTACTAAATACCTATCAACTTGGGCTTTAAAATCATTCTCATATTATACCAACCTTGAATTTTCCATTATAACAACATTACTAGAAAATTTATTTATAATTCTAGGAGCTATAAAACATTTCATAGCCCCTATATCTATCAAAATGGAAAATAGATGTTCAAACAAAATACTTGACAATTTAATGGCTGAACCTTAGAATTTTGATTGCCAATTATCAACTATTACATTAATGCATTGATGAAAATTTCCTTTCTCATGGGAAAAACCTTTGTTCTTCAACTTATATTAGGTACATTCACATGACAAATGGTTATCTCTACATATGAATCAACCTCCTAGTGGTCCCTTCCTATCAGACTATTAGTCTCCCTTGAAACTATTTTTGGAAACATCACCCAAATTTCTTGTTACTTGACCCATTACTAAATCTGGTATTCTAATTCTTAAATTGACTCTTGGAGTCTCCACTCCTCTGCTTTTAGTTCTTATTCTTTAAATTTGTCTTATAACTTCTAAACTTTTTATTAAACTTGTCCCTCACATGAGTAAGAGATTTCAGCTTTTGCTCCTTCTTGACTACTTTATTAAAGACTTGGTCCATGGTAGATGGTCCATGAATGCCCACTTATCCACCAATATTTTTTTTTAATCCCAAGATGAACTTTCTAATCCTGAGCCTCTCATCAACTTGATACTAAGGTACATATTTCAAAAGTTTGATGAACTATTCTCAATACTCATTCATAGACAAGTCTCCTTGTTTTAGATTTTAAAAATCTATCAGCTTCTTATCAAAATATAACTATGGAAGCCACCATAACCTAAATAACATTACAAACTGATCCCAAGTAGTAGTGGTCTAATTCAGATTCATTTCTAACTTCTTATTGTCCCACCATGTAGTTGTTTCTTTATCCAACTAATATGATCTCAAAATAACTTTGGTGACCTCAGAGTAGTTTTAAATCTTAGAATACTTATCCATTTTATTCAATAATTCTTCCACTGCCTCTCCCATAGTAATTCCATCAAATTTATGTGGATTAACCTTTTTCATATCCCTTACCAATTCTATGGCTACATGTTCTCTCTCATGTTGAGCCACTTCCTTATGTCTCTTTTCTTGAAGAAATTACCTCTCAATAGGATGCTATTGAGGCTTATATTATTGGGATTCCTCCTAATTTTAATGAATTTCCTATTCTAGGGCTACGATTCTATCCCTAGTCTCATTCATGGTTGAAAGAATCTGATCTAACTTTGATGTCTTGGTAAATTAGTTAGGATCAAATAGAGGGTTTTTTAAATTGATATTCAAATAATACTCAGTATATGCTCTTGATCACACCATTATTATTTATGATATCACAAGGATACAAAAATGTTAGTTAACTTATTAAGTCCTAGAGTTTGAGCCACAACTTTGATACTACAATATACCATCCCCATAAAGATTTACAAGAATAATGCAATAAATGTTTTTCTTACAATATCTACTGAATACATATTATTTCATTATATTACACCATGAGAATCTAATTATTGATCTTCAACATAGCAACTAGGCATATTAAACATAAATATAGATATAACAACATTTATTGATTACTAGAAACTTATGTAAACAATCATAATTTCATAAGCAAAGAAATAATATTAAAATCTAGCCATAACAGGGAAAATAATACATACACTATTGTTAATATACACAAAATAATTAATTATTTTTCCAATAGACATGATGCCTCATCATAAATACAATAATGGATACAATACTACATGAATCTTGAGTCACTCTAATTATTGTATCTCTAATAATATCAAGTGTAATCTCCAAGTAAGTATTATAGTGGATATGGAGAGCATCATTTGACTAATTTTACACACCAACCATGGACCATCAATCACCCACACAATCCCTCAAATAGGGAATGGCCATGCCTTCACTAATGGGTAGAGAGTGGTGGTGGATGAATCTAGAGAGACATGATATTACCTGTGTCTTTTAAGATTTATACTACATGATGTGTATGATAAATAAAGTATGTTATAACATGATATATCAAAAACATGTAAATCATACACATGAACTGACAATTTATATTTAACATTACATTGGTTAAATTTTTTTAAATATCTATTAATCTCTAGGATCGGTCAAATTCATACACATGACTTGATAGGATTACCTTCAACTATCATTAATGATGCTAACTAAGATGGTGAAGTCCATCTCATGGTTTATTTGGAACCAAAAATTATAGATTTAGTTAACATTACCATAACCAATAGGTTCATGTAATTATTTCTAATAGCAAGTATAACACATGCTAATCTATAAAATTATTACTATACATAGATTTTCTCCATCAAACATATAAATGAACCTCATTGTTATTATTCATCATATAGATAATAATAATGACAAATAAGTTTATTTATCAAATGGGTTGTAATCAACCAAAATTGGTCAAGAAAACACACATAATATGTCTTCTCATGGTCCTTTCACAGGAGACTCTGACTAGAAAATATGAGTTTTGTTCAAATTTAGTCAAGGCCTTCTATCTATCTTATCTTAGTTTTCACTATATTCCCTAGAAATATCTTTACTAATTATTAGTCATTCGTAGCTTACCGAGTTTGACCATTTCAGGTTTAGAGATCTCTTTTGGGCCCTGACCCATCCCCCCAGGTCCTAAAACCCCTAGATAATAGTATCAAAAATTAGACTATAGCACTGAAACCTAAGGTGTCAAATTTTTAGTGCTATTGTCTAAGGTCAATATGACCCCCAAAGGTTAGTTTTATCTACCAGATAGGTCCTAGCCTCTTTCTTTGATTCATTTCTAAGTTTCCCTTTCTTTGGCAAAATGTAAATGAAACTCCCAAACTTAAAATAATGAGTCTCCTATATAAAGGACTTTACAAGGAATTTTATATATAACACTCCCTACTTTGGCATATTAGACATAATAAAAATTAGTCAATAGTATAACTCAACTTCTCTTCTACATCACACTTATATTTGCATTCTTTATCAAGGAAGGGCCTAAGCAAATTTCATTCTATCATCAATCATGTGCATTGACCAAGCACATTCTCTAAAGGAGAACTACATCAGATATGAGACCCTAGATTTAAGGTTAATGTAGGTAGTAATCAGAACAACAAGGGTTTTATATTATGTGATCATTCTTCCCCTAACCTAGTTTTTCCCCTTTTTCATTTGATCTATTTTGTTGTTTCTATATGCGTAGATAAGTATAAATACTAATTATTGAAATAGACCTACAACAAGCTCCTGTGACTTCCAAGACCTAAAATTTGGTATTCAATATCCCTCGAAGTAGATGAATAGAACCCAAAAAGATCAAGAAGAATAGATCAAAAGAACTATAGCACCAAAAATAGGACTATAACGTTGGACCTCAAAGTGTCCAATTTCTGATGCTACTATATAGCTATAAAATAGGCTTTTGGGTCTTATTTTTTGATAGTCTACCCCATTATCTCAACAAATATCAACCTCTGAATCTTTTGTCTAATTCAAAAACAAGGTAAGTTTCATTATATTACCTTTTGTTACTATTTTTAGAAATTAACTAAGCACTTTTAGATTCAATAAATTAGTAAGTTAATCAAGGCACATTCATTTACTAATTTTCCCCATAATCTAGACCCCTTTACTAATTAGAAAATTAAACTTATTATTTCCCAAAAATAGTAAAATATTTGGTGAACCTGAGTTACTTTGAATTTTAACACATAAAGCCTAGAAACCTTAGGGATAATTATTTCTAATTTTTAGCAATATTTTCCTAATTTTTCCTAAATTTAAAAATTAGGAAACTACAAATAAATTGAAATATTTTCAATAAATTCACTAAAACCCTAGATTTCAAAACTAGGTCATCTAACAACAAGCCTACCTCGTTACCAATTTTAGAAAAATATTTTGGAATTTTTTTGAAATAATTACCTTTCCAAAAATTATTTCAATATTTAAAAATCAATAGTTTCTTGTGTAAAAAATTAATTCTCCAAATTCTAATTTTTGTATAAATTTTTGTGAAATTATTTCATTTCAAAAATAGTTTTAATAATTCAAATTATTGAATAATTTTCAAAATTTCTAAAACCCTATATTTCCAAACTAGGTCCTAAAACCTCAAATTACCATCCCTTACAATTTTTAGAAAAATAATTTGAATTTATTGCAAATTATTTGGGTTAGCAAAAGAAATTTTCAAAATTCAATGTTAGTAGTTCTTTGTGCATTTATTTACTTCATAGTACTTTTAAAAAATCTCTTTGGTGATAAAATGGCCACAAAGGCACTTCATCCTTCTCATCCCTTAGATAAAATTCTTAAATCTTCTTACAATTATGACAATGATTGGAAAAATTCACAAAATTGAATATTAGGTAAAACTATAGAAAATGATTTCATTTATAGTGAAGATAATGACTATGGTTGTAATGAAGGATATGATGATGTACATAATGATGAGTATGAATCACAAATAGATGAATCTTTTTCTCTTAAACCCATCTCTTTTATTCCTTCTTCTAATGAAAATAATTTTGATAAATGGTAAAAAATACTTCTCACCTCATTCTCCTAGGCACAATGCACAAAATGCACAAATCTCTCTCTACCTTTTTCTACTACCATGTTTAAAATACAACAATATAAATGCAACAAAATCAAATCACTAAAACATATTTCGAATGATGCATTATGTGTTCCTCACTCTACTGTTTCAAAAAAATGTTCAAATGATAACTCTTCTACTCTTACTTCTCATGCTACAAATGAAGGAAATTTCTATATTCCATCCATGGATAGCATAGATACACATGTTCTTCCAAATTTCAATGATAAATTATTGCATACAAAGGAATCAAATATTTCTCTTTCACCTCTCCCTAGCAATGATGGAAGTGATTATGAATACAATAGTGAACATGGAAATGAATACAAAAATGAAGATGAATATGCAAATGATGATTCAAATTCTTTTATTGCAAATAAACAAAATGAAGATTGTGATAATGCATGGAATAATGATAACTACTATGTATATAATGAAGAAGAAAGTACATGTCATGCTTCTAACACTTCTCTCAAGTCTCATGCATGCGAAAATTTTTTATTCTAAAACTATTAATGATTCTATTTCCAATCATGCACATGTTAATATTACAAGAACATCTTCTACTAATTTAGAATGTGATTCACTAAAACATAAGGATACCAATGAATCTCCCAAGATACCCCTTACTATAGTAGAACCTGATTCTCACCTATCAACCAAAGATAATGGTAGCCCACATGCCTCTCAAAAGATCCAAGCTACCATTACTCCCAATGTTCAAGTGAGTACACGACCTTTTAACGATCCCCTTGCCAAATGTAGCATAATCATGGTTATAATTAATAATCAAATTTAATGATTAAATGAACCACTTCAAGATACTAATGTAACATCCTAGGAGATCCTCTCTTTGATGCATGAAATTAGTGAATTACAACACCAAGTACATCTCCTTACACTAGAAAACAAAGTTTATAAATCTTGGATGGATGCCAATGATCTACATGGTAACCCTATTCTAAAGACATTCATAAAAGGATGTGTTGCCTAAGAATTTCTAGACACCATCATTACCTTACTTTGATAGAACTAAATATCCATTCACACATATTTAAGACTTTCAAAAGGCTTTGCCAACTCATGCAAGCCCTTCGATTCCACTCAATTTGTTTCAGTAGACATTAGTGGGGGAAGCACAAAATTTATTCTTTCATCTACTCCCTATTAGTTCATTCCACACATATGATGATTTAGAAGAGGCTTTTCTTAGGAACAACAATATAAACATGGGCCCTCATTTTACATATGAGAAACTTGCCACACTACATCAAAATTCTTTAGAGCCAGTAAGCAAGTACATATTAAGATTTAAGTCTCATTTGTTAAGATTGATATACAAACTAACAGATCTAGAGGTTTAACATATCTTTATCAAGGGCCTTTGCCAACCTCTCCTCAGTAACTTATTATAGCAAATATAGCCTTGTTTTAGACATTTGTGTTACATAGTTTTATCATTGGAAAAGAAATCATGATTCATTAAGGTAGATTCAATTGATCAGATTGTGCTAGACATCATACTAGCATCTTTAGATGTAGCTCCTACCACTCAACATCCACCATGTCCTACACAAGATAGGAGACCATAACTAGAAAAGCAAACAATTAAGAACAAAGAATAAGTTTCTATAATATCACCCATATTATGTAATATAGAGAATTACCAACCAGCACCACTACAATTTAATTCAGAGTGGTATAGCCCATTATCCATATTATCAACACTACTAGATAGGAGGTTAATTACATTACCTTCTACTCATTAGCAAGATGCACATCATTTATATAGACAGCCATAATGGCCCTTTTGTAATTGTCACTGTATTCATGAAGACAATACAAATACCTATTTTAGACTTCAAGATCACATTTATAGATGTGTTGATGATGTTATTATATCATTCACATAGGGGGAAAAAATATCTCCTCCATTACAAAAACCTAGACCTCATTCCTCCATGACTGAGTCATCTTAAGACATTCCTTTACAAGAATCATCAGTGACTCATCATGAACACATTGCAGGTTTTAGGATAGATTTTCATAGGAAATCTTCTATTCCATCTATTTAGAAAGTTTAGAAACTAGTACATCACAAACAACCCACATATAGTAGTGTAGTTTATGGTATACATAGTGTAGTTCCATATACATATCCAATAGAGTCATGAGCACCACAAAAATCTATAGTTTTAGAGAGATATTCACTTGAGGTATACTTTCCAAGTCCTATTTGACATAGCAATCCACTACATTTGAGATCAAATGAGAATTTTATAAAACAAAAGGGCCAATAGCACAACCAATTAGATTGCTTTTTCTAGACTTATCATATCATGTTATAGTTAGTGTATCACATTTAGCATTAGACTTTGGATAGGGTTTTACACAACATGAGCAGTATGGGTACTTGTTTACTTTGCCGTTAGGATTTAGATAGTGTTCTAACAGAGTGTGATACACCATATAGTAATTTAAACATCAGTTTATAGATTCACTTAGCATTCCAACAATGGAGCCAAAGGTCTATCTAACCTTTGTATTCTTGAGCCACTCTTGGAAAAGTAATACACACACAAGTGCTATCTTAATTTTACCTCTTACTAATAATTAACATTTCTAATTCTAGATAGCCATCCCTAGTCAAGAACCAACCTATCAAAGTCTAGATCTTACCAATTCAACTAATACAAACCTTTTACCAATATTGAATTAATTCAACTTATCTAAACAGGTTACCAATTTCAAAAATCCGGACCTTACTTATATCCTACTTACAAACCAATTTACTTTACCAAATCAATTTTACCAATTACAAAAAACCAATAACATTGTCTCTTACATATGATTAAAAATCAAATAACTACATCCAAACATGTCCTAAATATCATCTTACCCAACATATCAAAATAATAAAATCACATATCCCAAATGCCATTTACCAAGCATATACAACTTTAACATCAACATCAAATAAATTATTTCAAATTAAAACATTGCAACACCAGTATATTCTAGAAACCATAATGTGAGTATAACACGAGTTTCAAAATCAAACTAGTATCTATATATATCATGAATTTTTCAAATAAATATACATCATGTCAAGGTCAATCAATCATAAATAAGGGTCATACCCTCACTCTTAGTCTCACTCTCTCTTCTAGTGTTGGTCACATAATCATGTCTAGCACTTGATGATTCTGTGCCTCCTCAAGCTCCTAAATGCCTCTTGTATTGACTATCTCACTGCAATAAATGACCATATGCCTCATGCAAATATGTATGTCACCACTGAATATCCATATACTCATCCATAATCTTGGAGCTCACCACTCCATGATTTGGAGGAGGCATCTCATGTTTATCATGCTCAACTCTCAGCTCATCTCTCCTCCTACTATCTTAATATAGGTATTTGTAACTATAATAGCTTGGTCAAACAAGTGAGCATAAACACCAAATGTGACCATCACTCTCTCTATCAAACCCTCCTCCACAACATCATCAGGAACATGATATGTAATATCATGTAGTGTAGACTCAATAATAGTCTCCTAGAACACATCATCCCCACTACTAACTTTAGCACATACCTCACCATGCACGTCTACTACCTCAAATAGGTACACAAAATTACACTCTAATTAGTTACACATAATCCACATGTAACAATAAAGCATACATATAATGTATAAGATCACATTATAACCACTCACCTTTCACCCTCTAAATTGATTCAAGTTACTCATATACAGGAACATATAGCACACCAGCGAGATATAATAGATCCCATCAATTCCTCAACCACCACATCATGTAGCCCTCAGTTTATCCCACATCATCTATGTCAAGAACATCTATAACCTCATCTCACACATCTAATTGTAATAATGCCAACTCCACCTCAGTCAGTTTAGAATGAGCTCCCACTCTCACTGGTGCTCATGTACTCCTCAACCATATCCATGCTATAAGAGGAACATCCTATCAAACTCCAGAATGCCTAGTCACATGATCATACTAAAAGTGATCATAACATCTAGGCCAATGATCATGTAACCAATAACTCACTCTCATGAGCCACATCTTCTCTCCATCCTCTGGCCATTCATGGGATCCTCTATAGAGACTCCATCTGATGTCATCAGCCACCAATTTATCTAGAAGTCACATATAATGGTCTATCTCAAGGGATTGGATAGCCATCTCACTAGTCCAATACTTGAAAAATGGATGTGAATATGACCAACTTAGCCTCGGTAATCTAATCAGCCACACAAATGTTATATGCTCATAGGCTCAACAATGCAATAATAAGGTTGCACCCACACCGCTACTAAAAGACTCTTATGTAAATCTATAAAAATTTCTATACAAATGAGAAAGCATGGTCCTCCCTCATGAAAACATGGTACCATACATCTGAATACTCTAAACTAATTTTTGTATCCAATAATCAATAGATACTCCATTGCCATCCATAGTAATAAAAGAAGCCAATAGTACAATCAACCACTTTTGTAGGTGTGGAACACTTGAATACATAATAACTGAAAGTAAAATATCACTCTCACTTCCCTTAAGGTTTACTCTTATAAGTGATCCTAAAAAGTATTTTGATACTTAGTTAATGGCATTTGCATCTATGTCAGCCTACAGTGACACTCACCACCCATTGATTGGGAAATGTAAAATCTGATACACATCCTTTAGAGTTATAGTAATCTCCCTTGTCAAAAGCCAAAATGTGCATGTATCAATGTTCCACCTCTCACATAAGGTGATGATCAAATATATATGCCACTGCACTATACTAAGATCACATGCATGCCCCAACCCATCCCTATCCATAACAACACAGTCATCAACAGATAATGACAATAATGTCAGAGTCTCCATAACTTGGCCTCTATGAAACTCTCTCATCCATACCTCACCCTAAAAAAACCAAAATATAGACTATATGTAAAAAAACTAATCCAAACACAAACACCTAATAGATATCAAAGCAGGAACAACTAAAAAATTGAAAAAATCATCCACAGTGGACACTAGCACTATAGAAAGACACTAACATTGGAACTTGGATAGTAGCATTAAATCAAGGACAATAGCATTAAACCTAGGAAATTAGTGATAGAAATAGTCAAACAAATTTAAAACTACTTACTAAAAGTAGCTAAAAATTACAAAAATTAGACATTAAGAATACATAGAAGCTGAAAACTATCCCTACTCACCAGGGAAATCCCCTCACTACCCTGAATCTATGCAACCAACTACTCATAACAATTTTTGATAGGTACTCGTCTCCTCATCATCCTCTCACTCTAAAAATCTAATCCCCAACTATGTAATGAGAAAATGAATCATGAATTAGTTAAATCCTTCCTATATCAAACACCTTTCTAAGCAAAAAACAACATCCTATTTTGCCCATAACTTGAGCTCTATAGCTCTATTTTGTAAACCATTTTATTATTTGGACTCATAATACTAACACCTTTACAATAAATTAGGACTCACTCTCCTACTACATTACTTATTTACTATGACACACACATCTCTACAATTATTTGGTACCTAAATTATTCCCTACAAATCAAACACCCATTCAAAACATTAAAAAAAACCCATCTTTTTTGATCAAATCAATCTTTCATCCCATTCAATCTATTTTTACCTCACTTGCCTACCATGGCATGACAACTTTTGTATATCTACTAAACCCAGATATAATCTTTGATCCTAATCAACCAAAGATACCTTTCACTTTATACATTTCAATTTCACCAATGCAACAATAACATTTCAATCTATTTGATCCAAGCCAACCAAGTTTCTATACATTTCACCACTAGTCATCACTTTTGGCTCAACCTCCTCTATCATAGATTTCATTCCTCTACCCAAAAGGGGGGCATCATTCCTACTATTCTTATTTCCATAGTTTACCTAACATACCTATCTAGTACATTAGGGTTATCACACCTTTAGTAGTCAAATTATCATATTTAACTTAGAATGGTCAAAACATATAGTGATTTAGACTACATGGGTCACTCAACATGGTTTTTACACCTTCAAGTATTCAAATTAATAGCATTATATACATCACAAGATTACATAAGTGGTTCAAAGTCTAGAGGTCACTTAGCATTACTCAACTTAGATTGGTCAAAATTTCATAAGTGGTTTAGACTCTAAGGGTCACTTAACATTACTCAACGCAAATTAGTCAAAGATTTGACAAGTGGTTTAGACTCCAGGGGTCACTTTGCATTAGTCAACTCAAATTGGTCAAGATTATACAAGTGGTTTAGATTCCAGAGGTCACTTAGCATCACTCAACTCATAGTAGTCAAATTATATAGTGATTCAGACTAAATTAGGGTCACTCAACATTACACAAGACATTTAAAGGGATACACCTTTAGTTTACAAATATATAGATTTATAGATTATCGGATGCATCACTCACATACTAGATTTGGGGGCATGTCATAGATGTTCAAGTCCTTTATATTCTAATTTTATACATATTAAGATGGTAGGATATGCCATTTTATTCTTACACATTTACAAACATTTTTAGTATACACCTAGGCATTACTCAGCTTGTCACTAAGATGGACCATATGGTCTTTTGCAGTGATTGGTCCATAATATTAATCAAACCTAAGAATTTGTGTGGGATAGAGGAAAAACATTAGTTTTAGATATCTGAATACTTCTCAAATCTAGTTTAGATTATTTAGATTTAATATAGGAGGCATCTATTATAGGTATTCCTTCCCTTTTTATGTATTATTTAGATTCAGTACAGTGGGCATCTATTATAGGGATTCCTTTTCTTTTCTAGGCATTATTTAGATTCAGTACAGGTGGCATCTATTACAAGGATTCCTTCTTTTTTAAAGGAACTATTTAGATTTAGTAGAAGGGGGCATCTAATACACAAATTCCTTATTTTTATCTGAGTACTATTTCAGTTTTTCAATCCACTTCCCTAGTCAAGGAGTTGGATCCTTTTAGCACACTTGTCTTCACATAGGTAAGTCTAGGTGTGCATATTTTTTCTTTCTTTTACTCTAGTAATTCATTTTGTTACATCACTATAATAAAAGGGGGACAAAATGTAATCACCCTAAATTAGTCAAGAAAACACACATATTATGTCTTTTCATACTCTGTTCATAGGAGACTCTGACTGGATAATATGAGCTTTATTCATACTTGGTTAGGTCCTTCTATCTATCTTATCTTAGTTTTCACTATATTCCCTAGACATATCTTTTCTAATTCCAAATCATCTGTAGCTTGTTAGGTTTGACCCTTTTAGGCAAAGAGACCTCGTTTAGACTTTGACCCATCCCCCTAGGTCCCAAACCCCCTAGACAATAGTGCCAAAACTTGGACTATAGAATTAAAACCCAGGGTGTCTAATTTCTAGTGCTATTGTCCAAGGTCAATATGACCCCCAACAGTTAGTTTTCTTTGGCAGACAGGCTATAACCCATTTATTTGCTTCATTCCTAAGTTTCCCCTTTGTTGGAAAAATGCAAGTAAAGCTCCCAAATTTGAAATAATGAGTCTCTTATATAAAATACTTCACAAAGAATTTTATATCTAGAACTTACTACTTTGGCACATTAGACATAATAACAATCAATAAATAGTATATCTCAACTTCTCTGCATCACACATAGATTTGAATGCTTGATCAATGAAGGTCCTAAGTGAATTTCATTATTACATCAATTATGCATGTTGACTAAGAACGTTACATAAGGGAGAACTACATCATATTTAAGATCCTAGCTTGAGGGTTAATGCAGGTAGAAATCAAAACATTATGGGTTCTAGATTGTGTGATCATTCTTCTCCTAATCCAATTTTTCCCCTTTTGCATTTGATCTATTTTATTGTTTCTATATGTGCAGACAAATACACATATTAAAGATTGAAATAGACTTACAACAAGTTCTATTGACTCTTAGGACTTAACTTCTTTTTATGCAAGATCTCCTGGAGTAGATGAACATAACTCAGAAAGATCAAGAAGAGCAGATCAAAAGGACTATATCTCCAAAAATAGGACTATAACACTGGGCCCCCCAAAATGTCCAATTTTCAATGCTACTGTCTAGATAGGAAATACACTTCTGGGTCTTATTTTCTGATAGTCTACCCCATTAGCTCAGTAAATATCAACCTATGAATCTTCCAGATATATCTAGAACAAGATATGTTTTATTATCTTCCCTTTTGTTTACTATTTTTATAAATTAACTAAGCACTTATAGATTCAATAAATCAATAAGTTAATCAAGGTATATTCATTTATTAATTTCCCTATAATCCAAACCCCTTTACTAAGTAGGAAATTAAAATTATAGTTTCCCAAAAATAGTAAAACATGGGTAAATACAACTCATTCTATAGAATCTACTATCCTTAAAAAAATGGTTAAAATACTAAATCATCATTTCTATAATAAAAATCTCATACTTCTTAGTACAAACCAACAATCATAACCTATATAATGATTTTTAATAAACTCAAAAACATACACTTATTCATCCATTTATGAATTTAGTCTATGTTTGTATAGTTATAATTCCCTGTCCTTAAGGATTTCATGACTTATTAGATTAGTCACTACTCTAAATTTAGGCACTCTACCTATTTTATAAATATAGGCTATATATGTATATGAAACCTAAGTTGTCCTATAGGTATATTTCCAATATTTATGCATTATGTATTTTATATACCCCGTAATATATAATTTTGATACATAATTACTATTCTAAACAAAGTATATTGTGTTCTCTATTTAAGTCAAACATTCATGGTTATCATTTATAGCCAATGACTTATTTTAACTTCATAAGATCCTAGATTATAAGTAAAATTTTACTATATAAAACTACCATACCAAAACACATAGTCCATATACATTTTTGTTCAAACACCACTCCCTCACAGTTTTAAAACAATCTTACGTACTTGTTTATACACATATAAATCACAACATTCTATATGCATTTGCACAATCTGTTCATATATATTTAATTTCACTTTTGTTTATGCATAGTAAACTAATATATTTATATAATCATAATGTTTAAAATAAATTCTTAAGTTTATCCATAAACATTAATCTCATAGCTTCATATCATAGGGTATATATATAAATATATATAGTATGTGTAATTTTCTGAAACACTAATTTATATATATTTTTATATATACTCTATTTTGATCTTCATATTTATTAATATTAACCCTATAAATTTCTCATATATATACAAATTTGAGTATATAGTTAGTTTAAAATTCTATTCAATTGATAAAATACAATGAATGTGTTCATGCATATATTCATTACCCCAACTCACTATAACATAAGAATACATATGTTGGTTTTTGTACCATATTTGTTATTAGGATAATAACCGTAATTGGTTCATAGCAAATCATTACATCAAAATCCTTTTATGGAAGAAACTTACTATTTTCTAAGGTTCATATAACCCCCCCCCCCCCCCCCACACACACACACATGCACTATTTTATGATAAATAGGTTAAATTCATTGTTCCTATAAAATTACCCCAAATTTATAGACATCTTATATGATACACTATCCTCAACATAAGGTATTCAAATATTTTTCTTGGTATACATAGTAATTTTATAGATGTCTATATAGTTAAAATTTGTTTACCCTACTAAATGTGTGTGTGTGTGTGTGTGTGTGTGTGTGTGTGTGTGTGTGTGTGTGTGTGTGTGTGTGTGTGTGTGTGTGTGTGTGTGTGTGTGTGTGTGTGTGTGTGTGTGTGTGTGTGTGTGTGTGCGTGCGTGCGTGCGTGCGTGCGTGCGTGCGTGCATGCGTGCGTGCGTGTGTGTATTTTGACAATAACTAATTACAATTTTTGTATGACTAAAAAACTATTTACCATGTTACAATTTTTCCCTTAGTTAGGGAATTATTTCATTAACTAAAAACAACTATAATTAACACCACAGTTTGAACATACAAGCAAGTCTAGTTCAAAATTTTTAGGTTTTAGAGGATGGTGGATTAGCTTTGTGGATGGCCAATCCATCCACATAGCTAATCCTATTACCCTCATTCAATAAAAAAATTATCATTTTCAAATCCCTCTAACTTTGAACCATACACAAAATTTCCTAAACAATAGAATAGTAAATATCATTACCAACCTCTATTATATTTTCAAATTGAAACTAAAATAACCTAATTTCCTTCTCTTACTTTCTCTAAACTTTTTTCTCCTCTACTATGTGTTTCCTTCTCTTCCATAACTCAATTTATCCTATTCTCATTACTAACCTCTTTCCATTTAGAATTTGCATACCACTATTCACTTTAGTTCATATTACATGCATAATCCCAACTTTTCCTTTAAAACCAATGAGTCCACATTTAACTTCCATTAATCTTACCAAAAATCCCTAATTTCTATCTTATTCAAACTTTCTTCATTTTATTAAACATTAACTTTGTTTAAATATTTTATCATGATAATTACATTACAAACCGCAAGTATTTCCACTAAACAAATCACTTTAGTAATCATTTACAAAATGATAACTCTTTTTACAATCTTTGATGTAGTCCATGCAAGACAGTAAGATTAGGCTTAACTCTAGGTTAGTATTTTAGGATAATTTAACCTCTTTAATATCAAATAAATGTAATTATATCCTTATAAAAAATTAATTATCTTTTATATATCAAAATGATAGACTAATCAATTATTGATTCTAATTATATTAAGATAATTGTTTTAGTCAATTACTAGTGTATATAGGTTGTTTATGTCTTTTCTTATTTTATTAGCTTAACATATATTGATATTATTGAATATTGATAATACTAAGATTAACATTATAAAACATTTAAAATTCCTTTTACTGGTCTATATATAATACTAATTAAATATCTTATGCTTAATTTATATTTCAAAATCATAGACAAACACAAGTAATCTTATAAAATCATACTACAACATTAAGCATCGAGTCTATATATAATACACAAAATGCAATCACATACAAAATATATTCCATAACTACGTACTAAGATTTAAAGTACATAAATTTTATAATCTAATTGCAATTATATTTCAATACATACCATGTCTAATAAATCAAACACATAATGCATATAACATTAAATATAATGTGGTGTGTTCAGGGGTCTTAGTAATTCCTCTATCATCCTTCACCATCTCCATCTATTTTAACCTCTCTGATGATGTTATCCATTTGTCATGATCTAAGGGATGAACTCTCCTACATTTAACTCATGACAAGAAGGTAGTTAGTCAAATACGTCATGATATAAAACAATGTTATAAAAATAAAGTAACATAATCATTTTGTATAGAATTCATATTTAGCCATCTCATATAATAAAATCATGAAATCTAAGTAACATACATCTCTTTCATAATAGCATATGATTTGTAATTAAGTTAAAAAGTAATAGATCACTTTAACTGTCATATTAATACAAAATTAATTAGGTAAAATATTTTACTTAGAAAATTAGGATGTAATAACTACCAAGAATGAGATGATACTACTAGCATAGATCATAAACATAACCAATGGTATTGACATAAAATATGACCACCTGGTAAGGTCGAATGATATTTTTCATGTCATCCATTAGGATTTAGTGTGAAAACTACTAACATCTCCCACCATACAAGTCATTAAAAATTAGGGATATAAAAATTTAAATTAAACTCATCCCATGCATTTTCTTTGAGCTACTCACTAATTGAGAGAAAGATAACATTACATTGGGTGTGCCCAAAGTCTTTCTCTTTCAACTATCTACATTTGAGATTCATAGGATATATGGGATGCCTTTGATTCCCTCAATAATTAAATATTAAGTTACTTTCTTGAGTTTAATGATTATGAAAAGTTGAAAAAATGTGTCAGTGGGAGTATGAACCAGTCCATATAAGAATGTAATAAGTTATCTTTTAGTGAGTGATAATTCCATGTACATCTACCATAAAGAATAGTAGTTATTTCAAAAAAGAACCATTGGTGTAAAATAAACTATCCTCATCTATTATGTATCAAGTGGAGATAGCCGAGTTGACATGACCACATGTAACCATGCACACTCAATGTGATAAACATCACCCTTGACCAAAAAAGCATCCAAATGAATAATTTGTGAAATATTAACCAAATTATATTTATATTTCATAGGTTGGCACTTTATAATTTATTTTGTATACAATCACCACTTTTAAGTATATCTATAATCAATACATATATAGAATTAACACAAGTATGTAAAAGAGGAGAAGAAAAAGAAACCTGATAGAACTATATAGGATTAATTTTACAAGACTCTAGACTATAAAAAATGTGTAGAGATAAAAAAACTCATACTTAAAAAATTATACCTTAAAATAAGTTATCAGTTGAAAATAATGTGAGTATCAAAATCTTTAAAAAAATCACCTTGCAAAATTAATATTTTTGGGCTTGTAAAAAAATTGACTCAAATTTTCCATGAAAATTTACTCCCCTTTGGATTTATTGTGACTAAGGTCTTAATTTATATGTGAGCAAGGGATAAGGGTGAGGAAGAGTGCCCCCTTGATTTATTTTATTGATGGGGTAGTGACATCACCCCCAAAATGATTTCTCCTTTCACATGAATAGAGTTTCACTTTATTAAATTAAATTTGATGTTTTCTCACAAGTCACATATTCCAAAAAATAAGTCAAATAATTTCATGAACATACACATGGGTCATTCA
The DNA here is from genome assembly GCA_037957365.1 of Torreya grandis. Classification (NCBI taxonomy): domain Eukaryota; kingdom Viridiplantae; phylum Streptophyta; class Pinopsida; order Cupressales; family Taxaceae; genus Torreya; species Torreya grandis. The sequence continues at coordinate 543,311 of JARHVA010004646.1, read as the reverse complement.
AATAATCCACCCAATTACAATTACAAGGAACAATGTAGTTGAAAATGGATATAGTGGCACACCCACAAAGTGGGTATAGTCTAATGCAAGTACAATAAAAGTGTAGGTTGATTGACTAAAGTAAACTAGATGTATAATTATAGGTACAGTTGAGTATATCAACAACCCAAAAAATACTATAGAATCCACCAAATTTCCAAACTTTCATAAATAATGCTAAAATGCCAAACTTAGACATAAAACCATATGTCTACAAAAAACCATATAACTTTCTTGGAAAGTAAAAAATACACATTGAGTTTTTGGAAAAAAATAGTAAAACCTAGAAAAATGTTTTTCTCTTATACCTCCATCTAGCATGGATATGCATGAAATCTAAAAATTTCCTTTCAAACCCTCTAAAATGGTAAAAAATGGCATGTCACAAAATTATGTCATGTTTAGAACTGATAATAGGGTTTTGGCCCCTTCTGAATCCAATGACACTATCTTTTTTTAATTTGGAAACCCTAATAGTAAAAAATTTCATAGAATTTATGAAAATTCAACCAAAACCTTAAAAATAACTAAGATCATAAAGAACACCAAGGAGGAGCTAGAATGCAATCAAAATATTATAATAGAATCCATTACATTTCCTATACCATCACCATTATAATACCATGTTTGACTGGACTACACTTGAGGGTTGATAATAGATAGGATCAAATGTACTAAGGTTAATCTATATTTAGTATTTAAATTATGAACACATGAGAGGAATAAACTACACAACGTGAAAAAGCATTTAAATACAATAACATTCCTAGTTTGTTATGTATTAATTATCTAAATATCTCTAAAAAATGTACATATATAGGTGGAATATAGACATATCCTCACATTATCATAAATGTGGGATTATCTTCCCCAATGACCTTTATTAAACATCTATGTGACATCTAAATAAGATAACTAGACCATGTAGATAAAACTACATGATTTGAAAAATCTTACACTAACATGTTCAATAATTTGAACCTTCAATAAAGGATTTTAGAAATTATCCTAGTATAGATTAGATATTTTTTTATTAAAAATGTTTGAAATGTAATTTAATATTGTTGATGTTCCATAATACATCACTATATCACACTTCAGAGACAATTAACGTAAATCACCAACAAGAATAAATGTTTTTGCACTAAATGGATCATTTTTATGCTTCATAAAAGCTTCTCTTAATTGTGGATCAATATGTGTCATTAAATTTGGCCCTATGAATCTCATTTCATCGATTATAATGTGTATTCTACATTTCAAATATTTTTGTAATAAGGTAATTGGTTTCCCTTCTAATGTGTTCATTTAATTTATAGGCATATGAAGGCATGAATGGATTGTTGAAAAATTAATATGAAACATTGAACTACTTCTTTTTGAAATCAATAAGAATGTTTAATTACTATGAGTTAATTGTTAATTATATACAAATTTTATTTTTTATAAGATATGATTTTTTCTACCATAGGTACATTGAATAATCAATTTCAATGAAGCCATTTTAGTGTTGATTGTATTAATGCAAAATAATATTAAAAAATATATATTTTATTTATAGATAGTGCATTAAAAATAGATGCATTATTATAATGGGATATATATTTGGTATCTTATTTGATTCTATTTCATAAAGGAAATTTATATTTCCTTCAAAGAATATGAAATATTAGTATCATCCTAATTATGATTTATATAAAAGTTAAGATGACAAAGTATATTAATTTTATTAAGTTGAATATAATTTAAAAGGCGTATATTTATTAAAAATAAAAATAAAATAAATAAATAAATAAATACCATTAATTATGTTATTTAAAATTATGATGGAGAATGTTATCACCTAGAAGAAATTCATAATGAGATCTTTTAAAATGAGTGTGCCATCGGTGGTAGGAATTTTCTATACTTTTTTAGAATATAATTACTTGTTTGATAGAAAAAAAATGTCTACAATAATGTTATGAATATATATGTAAAATATATGTTCACTCTTATAGAACAATGCATAAGTAGTATTATATTTTAAAAAAATTACAAATAACCTAGGGAAGGCATGAATAACAACTTGTGAATAAATAAAATTGAAAGAAAAGTACAAAAAATTACAAAGCATGATCAAATGAAATAATACCATGTAATAATAACACAAAAGGATTAATTTTTTATAGTATGTGATCTAATTATGTGAAACTAGAAAACAACTAGAATTGACGAACAAATGTAACTATGATTGTGAATACTAAAGTTGTGACTATAAATGCTCAAGTTACTAAACATTGGGAAGAGGACATGATTGATTTGTACTATTTTCCCCTACCATTTGATTTTGTCTTATGCAAAAAATTAAGGAATAACCATCTATAGCTACTTAAAAAACATCGTTGTGTGGAAAAAATTAAATTCAGATGTGCATTAATGACCTAAAATAACTTCTTCCAAGATTAAACCCTAATAAGAATTATAATATTTGAAATACTACAAAGAGAAAATTAGATTAGAATGGATTGGGATAACCACAACTACCCCAACCATGAGTGAGCCTTGCATATGTATATAATACTTTGAAAATGGAAATCAGTCCCAAATGTATCTCTTAGTGAGTTATTTGTGAAATTGTGTTCCCTTTGTTACATGTATGCATCTATATATGGATTGAGTGTGTGATAATTCTTTTATTTTAATTATGTAAGGACTATTTGAAGTTATTAGAATTATAATAGAGAACAATACGTAATATTTTCTCAATGTGCAATAGTGTAAGTGTGTTTTAATATTTAAATTTAAAAGCAATAAAATAACTAACTTAGTTGTGACATTATAGCAATAAAAAACTGGAAAACCTCAATCTACTTATCCTAAAAGTATGAACCAGCCTATAAGGGAGGTTTTAAATTTTGAAATTAAACATTGCTAAGGTGAAAGTTAGTATAAACCCGTAGAGGACAAAATCTAGTGACACGATTGACCCACACTGGTGAAGCTTGTCATGCTATGAAACAAGTGAAATTTAGAATCTAGAATGATCATACCAATGCTTACAGGGCTTTCTAGTGGTTAATATATTTTATGTTACATAATATAGTAACTTTAAATGTGATATGTCCATATAAGTACTTAAGATAGAGTGAGGTGATGAAATAGGTCTAGATTAACAGCTTAAGATAATTAAAGTAAAAGTGGGCAAAAATTGACATTATCAAGTATTTGTTTCAAAATTTAAGTGAATGGAATATTAATAAATAATTTATTATTTTATTTTATTTTCTTCC
>JARHVA010004646.1:517500-535000 GCA_037957365.1 Torreya grandis | reverse complement strand
CTATCCCAAACCCCCTCTACAAATTTTGGGGACCTTCCTCAACCCCTATTTACATGATGTTACTACATTCCTTAACACCATGGGCTCCCAAAGATACCCAATTCATATAGATTAACAATATATAAAATACTTCTTTTTGGTATCATAATATTTTAAGAAAGGTTTTTAAAATGTTTCTATGTATCAAAATCCATTTGTCAAACATTGTCCAAATTTTAAGAAGTTAACCCATTAAAAATTCAAAATAGAGAAGTTAGTTTGTTGTCGGTAGAATTCAGTAAAATTATGAATTGAGTTCTTCTACTCTAGGAATTATCCATGTATATTCATGTTGGTTATAACATTCCAATAAAAGTTTTTACTCTACCAATGCCATCCAATCATACCAATGCCAAATTACACATAAATAATTTTATGTTTTAATACTAGTTTATCCTATTATCCAGATAAGAAAATGGGGAATGCAAATATGTAAGATATTTTATCAACTACTTATATACACTGTAGTTGTGACAATGTTGAAAAACATGTATGCAAACTGATAATTTGTTATATTTCAGATTGATACACTTGCTTTGCAATAATATGATGAAATAGTGTAATATTAAGTTGATTTTGCATTGTGAATAAGTAATGCATAGTAGAGGTTTGATTTTTTGAAGGTACATGAATCCACTTTTTTACAATCCCTTCCTAAACACTTTTCCACACACAAAAGTGATAAACTCAAGGAGTCTTTAATCATTGACAATCAAAATCAATGTTAATGTGTGAGTAACATATAGTTTTCATTTGCACATGTATGAAATCATATCCATTATTTTAAAATTTGAACTAAGTTTTTGCAAAAGATACGAGAACTTGAATACATTTACACTAGGATTGTATAGTTGTGCACCTTTTTAGCCACATTTGACATTTTTAAATAATAATCAACTATTTTAAAATGGAAAATATGTATGTTGGTAAAATATTGAATGCACCTTATTGAATACTGTATGCCCAAACAATGTTAGGTACCTTACATAATAATTTTTAGTATTCTTTTATTCATTTTTTGGATCTATTTCCATCAACATTGATTTACACTCATTCTTGATAGCCAACATTCTGTATAATTTTTTAACACTTTTTGATCAAGTTGGCTTCTATTTACATTGTATTATACCAAATTACATGTGAGTTTGGATGGATCTAGCCATTGGCTAAAAATAAGGACTGAACACAATGACTAGGACTTGGACAACTTTCGGAACCTCTCTTTATGACACTTAAAACACCAATAATTGATAATATCTTAATTATGAGTCAATATTCAATGGAGGAGACAAAAATGATACTCAAAATGTTCTGGATTTAGATGAAAATAAAAGAAACATTTATAATTGCAAAGCCCAAATGTACCTCTTATAAAGATGTTTTAAGTGCAAAATTAATCTAGTTGAAAAAGTTTGTAAAAACTTTTATTTATTTAGGTACACACTACATCATCGCAATCAATATAAGAAATATAATTTTAAAAAAACCAAGAAAAAATTACTATTTTTGGATATCAAGAACATAATGGCCATATAAAGCGTTTTACTAGTTTGCCATTTTTTTCTCTTCAACTCTAGATGTCCTAGAAAATAATTGGCTTAATGTTTGAACACTAGCCACCAATGTTTTTAATAGGAAAATAACACTTGTTCAAGGCCAACATACTAGAAAATTTATTATGTGAATTGGGATAATTTATATTGGTAATATGTGGTGGTAGTAGAGTGTAATGCCCTTGAGATGTTAAAAATTAATAACTATCTTAAATTTGTATCTCTTAACAAATTAAAATTTATATTAATTATGATTAATATACTTTTTTATTTTATTGAACTTGTGTGGTTTGTTCAATAAGAAGCAATAGAATCTTAATATTTTTTCTATTTAAACGTTTAGGTTTGGACATCATACATAGTGCCAATTATCTTTACATTCTTATGTAATATCTTTACAGAAGTCAAGTAAATTTTTATAGTGTTATTAATAAGGCTAAATTTCTTTAGATACAATTGAATTTAAGGGTGTCATAGTTTTTTGTTGTCTGAATGGTTACTATTGTGAAAATTCGATAAGGTATATGATTGTGACTCCTTCCATGCAACCATGTAGCATGTCTATTCTCTAGTTCATCAAGAAAGGCTTGTGGATAGTTTGTCATAGAGATTTAAAATGCACATTCTTATTAAAAAACATGTCTACGATAACTATCTTTAAAACATAAAGTTACATTGTTTAGTAGAGATTAAATTAAGTCAAAAATATTGTCCTCCTAATCGTAATTCAAACATTAAATACAAATTTATCATCATAAGTTCTTCATCAAATATCTTTTTGTTATTGAGAGTAATAGAGAATAAAAAAATCAAACATAAAAGATAAATAAAAATTTATTTATATATTACTTTTTTATCTATTTATTTTAGATTTAAATAATAGACCAATAAATATTTTTATTCTAACCATAAATATCATCATAGATTTTTCATCAAATATCTTTTTGTTATGCAGAGTAGTATATAATAAGAAAATCAAACTTAAAAAAATAAATTCAAATTTCACTATACATTATTTTTTTAAATGTATTTATTTTATATTTAAATAGTACACAAATAAATATTTTTATTCTAACCCTGGTGTTTAAATAAATATCTACAAACCCGACTTGCTTACTTTTCTTTATTCTACTCTAACCCCTTGTTAGAAGTCTGATCACTTCGATGCTGATGAATATAGCCAATAAAATTGGATGTGGTTGCATTACAAAGCTACCCTGCATGCATTGGGCTCGCTGTAAAGTTAGTGCAAAGTTGTAGCAGACTTCCAAGGGAGCATTATCGCAACAATTCTGACACATCAACTTTGTAATGATGACATGCTACACAGAATCTCATAACTTACAAATTAAAAAGTATAAAGAGAGAATGTCTGATTAGAAAGGTCAATTAAAACCCAATCCGACATTGTTTTAATACAAAATCAGTTAAAAAAGCAACATCGATTGAAACAACAGAATACAAAGACAAAACCTAAAAATTCGCATCTGAGACTCTAGAATCCATCAGCATATTCGGTCATCAAATTTTCTTTTTTTCTGCTGATTAGGCCTACCACAATCTGATCCACGACCTATTTTTCTTTGATCATCCCTCAAAACATTCTGAAAGTTTACAGGAGGAGAAAGCCTCTATGTAAAATGAGGCTGTTGCTCAAAATGTGGTGACTCAACCTGGAAACATCCTGAAAGTTAACAATAACCTGCAAATTGACACTATTGATATTGATACTGAGATTGTTGTCCATGAACTACCAAATCATTCCGACGGTTCAATGGAGGCTGCGAATGGAAGGAGTTCTGTTGATGAGATTGCTGTGAATCACCTCTGAAAGCATTCTGATAGGGTTTATATTCAAAGTGTTGTCATGCATGAAATAGTTCTGGTTGTAGGTCAGCGATAGAAAAAACAGGTTGACCTTGTCGCACTTCTAAGTAAATTTGGTTATCCATGCCAGGTTGTCTATAAGGAAGTGATGATATTAAATTATCGGTGGTCTGACTGTCACAAGGAATAGCCATATTTATGTTGGGAAGCTGAACAGGCACGGCCAGAGGGAGAGGCCCATAAAAAGCCACAGTATAGGCATAGGATGAGGCAGCTTTGAAAATAGATATAAGAAGATAAACAAAAATGTCATTTCTTAAAGTTTATAGAGAGATTTTTTTCGAAATGTTATTTAAATATTACATATTGTAGTAAAGAATGAAAAATAAAATTGTCTTTAAATAACTTGTGTTTGAGTTGAATCTCTTCTTTCCTATCCATAACAATTATGACAAATTTATGAAACTACCATAACAACTAGTATTATAGATACCTGTGAATGGAGTCAGAACCATGTGGTGTTTTCATGACGATGTTGTGAAGGAAAACGAATATTCGGCCACGAAGGTGGTTGCTGTTAGTGTATTATATCAGTTGGCTTTCAGATGTACTTCCCTTAGCTTGCAGTTGTACATGCAGGTGCACTTATTGGCACGTTTCACTAAAATTAAGCCTAGTTAGGTCTAGCACAGGCGATGTTAAATGGGAGTGTTAATGTATTTGTCAAATTTTATTAACACTAACAGCATTTGGCTATATGTACACTCCTCTTTTTCATTCAATTTACGGTGAACAATCTTCTTTACTGATGCTTGTTTTTAACTGAAAGATTCTGGAATATTTCTACATGGTCTCAGAGCAAATCTGGGTAAACCAAAAGTTTGGTATTGGGAAGATTTTTAAACCTGTCGTGCGGATGCTGTGAGGATTGATGACGTCATAAGCTCGATAGGGAGTATTTGACACATCTAAGCACTGTCTAAGATACTTCAACGTCGTTGCTACCGTAGCAGGTGTGAAATGAGTTTTGAAGGGCGTAGTGTTTTTGCTAGCATTGATACGTCCACTCTACAAGAATCGAACCTTAGACCTCTCCACCAAATTCAACACTGATCTTGGTTTCTCCGCCGCTGTCCATTCATTGCGTAACATGCAAATCCTACTCATCGTGAAAGTATTATGATCCTTGCGTCACTGTATAAGGTAAAATTTCAAATAAAAGAATATATCTCAGCCAATGAATGATAAAGTGGATGCATGTTGAAATCGCTGCGCATGCATTTTTAATTTTGTGTCTAATATAGCTCCCGTCATCCAAATTACATGTGGGTGCTTGGCACAAATGGATAGAGGCATGTGTTTGATGTCTGAGAGGTAAAAGGTTTCAATCTTGCCTTGATCTTTGATTAAAATAAATACAATTTTTTATTTTTATTTTTATTTTTTTATTTTTTTCTTCTTCTTTGGGTCAAAGTGCATTTCAATTTGTTAGTGCAAATAAAAAGATCTTAAATTTTTTGTATCTTTTGATTGATCACTCGGAATTGAATGATACTTTTTGCAAAATACTTATTTTTTCAAGTCTAATTTATTAGGAACAATTTTTTACTATTTTTATAAAGTGTTATTTTTCCTCTCTGATTGGTTAAATTTATGTACTAATAATTTAAAGTGCCAAAATTCAAGGTGGTTATGGGTCCTACTACTTTCTACAACATATTTTGTGCACTATTTTTTCTCATCTATATGGACCTATTTTAGGTTCAGTCTGAAGTCCATCTCTAGAATGTGCACCATTGTTTACTCACTTTAGCACTAATTTCTCACTTTGATCCATTCTTGGTTGTATCTGACGTCCCTTTCATGAACATGCTTTAGGGGTTTATTGTAGAGTATATTGTGTAGTTGTGCACTTTTTTGGTGTCTTTTCTCAATCATTTCAACCTCATTTGAGAGATTCCATATGAGGAGCATTGTTTCATATCTAGTAATCCTTCTCGGGAAGGACAATTATGCTTCTTGGCATGCTTATATGGAGCACTTGCTCACATGTAAGAATCATATTTCATTTTTATAAGGATAGATTCTTGCATGCATTGATCCTATTCAATTCGATAAGTGGGATAATACATGTGACAAGGTTTTTGTCACTCGATTACTTCATGTTTCCATGGATATTTATTTCTTTGTGGAACATTTACAGTGTCCATGCACTATTTGGAGCATACTATAGAGTCTTTTCAATGATCCCACTGAGATTTATGGCACACCTCCTCCACTTCCTATCATCTCTTTAGAGATTATTTTACTCTCTCCTCATGCTTTTATTTCTTCTAATGATACATCTATGGTGGATAGTGCTCTTCCTTGTGTCGAGCCCCCACTACATGATGAGATTCTACTAGACCTTAGTTGTCTTATTACAGATTCTACATCCGTTCTTGTGTAGATTATTTCTCTTTCAAAGACTTCATAGACTTGCATTTTAGAGGACTTTACTTATTTCAGTGAGAGCATACATATTGAGAGTATTGACAGCTCATGTGTTCCTATGGACATTCATCTTGTAGATCTGAGTGCTTCATTTACAGACCAATCTTCAGTTTCAATGGTTGCTAAGCCTTGCTCTCCTATTCCCATGGACATTCTTTGAGTGAATGTGTTATGTCTATCTTCTTCTCTGGATATTCTCTCTCCTTTATTATATGCTTCTTCATTGGGATCTTCTACAGTTAATCATGTGATATCTTATTAGACTTTAGCACATTTGAGCATTAACAGGAAGACATTTTGGCATTTTCCAAAGATCTACATCATGATTCCTACATGCGTTCCACTTGATTGGAAATTTAGTAGTTTGACAGCTTGTGGTTTCTTTCTTCCCAAAGGAAGAGATAGCCTTTGTTGTAGAAAGACCTACTACAACATTCACCATGAGACATTTTGTGCATACATTCTCTCTCTTCTTTATGGAGGCACACATCTTTCATATTTTGTAGGATACTGGGATCATCATTATGTATTTGAGTACCTCATCAAACCTTGTTGTTGGGACCTAAATTTACAACCCACCTAAGCTATGCTTAAGATAAGTTATTGGAGTGGGCTTTCTAGTCCTAACTTATTTTCTTTGTCTTTTTATTTGAGAGGAGTTTTCTCTCACTGGGTTTTTTGCCTTTTTCCACTTTTTGAGAGATTGTTTTGTACTTGGGTACCTAATCAGTCAGGACCCAATTTTTTTATTCCACTTAAGCTATGCTTAAGGGGGTGTTAGTGTATTACATCAGTTTGATTTCAGATGTACTTCTATTAGCTTGTAGTTGTACATGTAGGTATAGTTATTGGCATGCTTCACTAAAATTAAGCCTAGTTAGGTTTAGCACAGGTGATGTTAAGTGGGAGTTAATGCATTTGTCAAACTCCACTAACACTAACATCTTTTAGTTATATATACACTCATCTTTTCCATTCAATTTACAGTGAACAATCTTATTTACTGATGCATATTTTTAACCCAGATATTTTGGTATATTTCTATAGTTGCATGCTCGAATTGAAAGAAGAAAAACCATAACCTCTTTCTCTTCCTTGAAAGCCCGATTATTGTAAATTCAAATAAGAAATAAATAAGAAAAGGAAGATGCATATTAAAGATAAATGAGCACACACAAAGCATGCTACATTTGTATTACTCAGGGTGAGAAATATCATCTACTAATGTGTAAGGAAAATCTAAGGTTTAGTTATTGCCATATTCAAGTCAAATCAATGAAATTGATTAGGCAGAAGTAGAGTCTACCTTGTAAATAGAAATTAAAGTTAAATAAATATGTTTTTCTAATGTTTACATTGATATGTGATATTTATTTTGGCAATTGTCTTAAAATATTTCATATTGTAGAGAATTTGTATATATATATATATATATATATATATTATAATAATAATAATATATAATAAAACATTGTTCAAAATAAAGATAGAGTACAAAGAACTCAGAGTTAATTATGTAGTAGGTATAACCAAAAATTTTAAAATAGTAAAAAATAAAATTGTTTTTTAGTTTCATTTTTTAAATAATAAAAATTAATTATAATATATTATTAAAATATATATGTAGACAATTTTTTTATAAATAAATAAATAATTTTATGATTACTTAAATAATAAAAATAAAAACAATTTATATTAAAAAAAAAAAAATTATTTTTAACTTTTTTTATAATTTTATTATTTAAAAAATAATTTAATTATATATTAATTTTTTTAAATTGTATATTAATTAATTTTAAATCAATTGCACAAGTTTAATTACTCTAAACTCAACCTTTAACAGTACTTAATATTACATAACCAACAGACCCGCAGAAAATTTATTTTCTTCCATAAAATATGTAGTATATGTAGTTGATGCCACATGTAATAAAATTTTATTTTCTTCCATACATGTTGAAGCTATATATATATATCAGATTTTATTTTCTTCCATAAATATTATGTATGGTAGATTTTGAGAAATTACTTTAGGAGTTAAATTTTTTCCACCTTTTTAATCAAGTAAAAAGCCCTGTTAAAATATGTAGTTGAAGTCACATATAATCAAATTTTATTTTCTTTCATGATAATGTATAGAAATAAAAATTTCCCACCATCCTAATCAAATAAAAAACCCTATTAGAATATGTGATTAAATCCACATGCAATTATATTCTATTTTCTTCCATGGCAAAAAAAAAATATCTTATACATAGTATTTATTGAAGATTTGAGAAATTACTTTAGGAGCTAAAATTTTGCCACCCTCCTAATTAAGTTGAAAAACCTGTTAGAATAGATGGCTGAAGCCACATGTAATCTAGACTTTTCTGACATATACCACTTAATGGGAACACCTACTTACCTATGCCAGATGTCTTTTCACCATCTTCACTTATTTTTGTCATCACCTATCAAATTTTACCGACTATGTAATATCCTGTTGTAATATCTCAGCTAAATAGATATATATATCCTTCATTTATGGATGACTGGTGAGCTTCTCGAACGTAAATTTGTCTCTAAAGAGTTCTACCACTATGTTTGGCAATAGTTACAATGAGCATCGATGTTTTTTTTATATCATTCCACCAAAGAAGCTCTTCCCAACTCATTATAGTCAGTAGTGATATGTTTGAAAGAGGTGGGAGCAGAAGTTCTATTAAATATTTCGAAGAGGTGTGAGCAGAAGTTCTATCGTTATCAATATAAAAGCATCTTATTTTGTTTTTTGTTTGATTTTTTTTACTTTAATCTTTTATTAATTGAATTGGTTTTTGTAACATGGTTTTGATCTGTGGAATATTTATTAAAAAAAATATTGAATATTAGTTTGGTGTTGATCTGTTGATTGTTTGTTATAGCAAATTATTGAATGTTAGTTTCCTTCAAAACCTGTAGTGTTTCTATGAGGACATTGAGCAGTAAGGGAATATTTCGATGCAAGTCAGGTTGACACATCCTCTTCCTTCCTCTAACACATTGTGGGTGTTACCATTCTTCAAAATTTATTTAAGTAAAATAAAATAACAAATAAAAAAATGAGGTTACATATTTAAAAATAAAAAACACATTTAAATATACTAATCTTAAAAGTTCAAATAAATAAAATGAAATAAAATAACAAATAAATAAAATGAAGTTCTATATTAAAAATAAAGAACATATTTAAACATATCGTTCTTCAAAATTCAAATAAAATAAAATAAAGAGATTACATATTAAAAAAAATAGGACACACTTAAACATGCTGTTCCTCAAAATTCAAGTAAATAAAATAAAATAACAAATAAGTCAAATGATGTTACATATTAAAAAATAAATAACACACTTAAACATGATGTGACGTGTTTGTATTACTCAGGGAAATGGTGAATGGATCCCATGTTGGTTTAGGTTTCGTATTATGTCTTGAAGTCCTTCATCGTGTCTTTTTGTTGAAATTATATGTAGATTAACAAGGGAGTGGAGATCCGAGTCCTTGTGGGTACACTACACTGGATAATATCAAATGTTATTTGTTCTCTGAAAAGGGTACTATTTGTTTAAAAGCAATGTCATCAAATATATCAGAGTAGATAAGGAGGTTATAAACACAGATTTATTTTTTACCAATACACTTCTAATGATATGCATTTTAAATACCTATAGAAACAAAGATTGCTTAATTGACATGTTCCTAATACATACAAGGGTAAAATTTCCATCCAACACTAAAGTTGAGAAGCAAATATAGTCACCAAGCATCTACAAAATCATATTACTTTCAACAGTAATTACAAGTATGCAGCGACAACAAAAAGCATGGAAAAAGAACAATATACAACCAACATAAAAGAAAAGAAAATATTCTTTAGATGTTGAAAAAACAAAAGCATACACAATTGAAACTTGTGTTAAATTATATTTTTGCTAGAGCTTCGCTACTCATTTCCTTAACATAGACCAATACCAAAGTGTTGCTCGCTTTTCTTACACAGACTTCAATAGAATGACATCTCTATTTTTTTCAAGAGTTTTCATGACTTCAAAAAATAGAATATATAAGAGTTTCTAACATAGTTAGAGTTTTCAAATAAGGAGGAGTATGTGTTAATCAGGGTAGATAGATATTTCAAATAAGAAGAAATATTTTTCTCAGACGCTTCATTATCACCTGCTATCAGACTTTAATGCTTTGTTGACGAGATCATACATCTTCCAACATAATAAATCAACATAAACTATCATCCATATTAAAGTATAATTAAATATTAATTAAATATCTTTATAAGACGCTACCAAAACTAATAACAGAAGAAAAAGTATAATTAAATCTTAGGTAGGCCATTATTAAAAATTGAGAATTATGAAACTTGAATATGGAAAAGAAAACTAAGAATTATGAAACCCCAATATGGAAAACAAAGAACAATGTGGATACCTCATTATCGTAGAGGCACAATTATATTTTTTTTCGGTGGAAAAAGACTTTACAGCTTCCTCCTCCGAGCCAAAAGCTTTTACGACTGCTTCCCTCACCTCTGCATAATTTTAGGCGATTTATTATCTTTGAGGGATTAATATTATCTCTAGTGTTGTATACCCGGAAGCTCAAGCCTCATACTCACTTGGCCTAGCCTTGTTGTGAAGCTTGCTCAACTCTTTATCATTCCTCACTGCCAAATGAATATGACATGATACAACCCTCACCTTTTTATTGTCCCTTATATTTTTTGTTTTTAATTTCATGCTCCTATAACCAGACATCAATTAAGGGTACTTCATGCAAAAATTTCTTAAAAACCAAACTTGCCAGCTTACCCTTACACGCCCCAATAATGTGTGTTACACGCTCCAAGAATTGGGCAATGCTAATAGAGCAAGTTTCAGTATAAATAATACACGAATTTGAAAAGAAATTGGGAGAGGATAACAATTACCTTGTGTAGCTGGTCTCCTTGTCGATGCCAGAGTGTCTGAAGAGGCTTTGTAATTGATGGGGTAAAGTAGGGCACCGTACATGTATGAAGAGGCTCTATATTAATTAAATGGTAACTATTAATTAGTTTTAGCAAAATATTTAATTTTATTTTGATATACAGACATCCTAAGTTCGAACTCCCAAGGAAAAAAAAGTACCCGCACACTTGAACCGAGTACAGTAAAGATCCAAAAAATAAATAAACATAGATGTCACAAGTTGAACACAAAGAAGAAACATTGAAAACTTATACAAAAGGGAAAGTACAAATACTGGAATCAAAAGTTGAAATATTACCTGCGATTTTGAAACCAGATTAGGCTATTGAATTAGTTGAGAAGGGCATTTAAGATTTTTACCCAATTTTCCCACTTCTTAGATAGCTTGTATGATTTAGGGCTCCAATATCGGATACCAGGTAAGATATTATAGGCATAATCTTGTACAAGGTACAATAGACAAAGGAAAAGCTCGAGGCAGATGACCTGAGCACTGAAGCTCAAATGGTATAGCATAATCTAGAACCAGATGCCTTGAACAAGAAATCATCTCCATGAAAAAGAAAATGCTGCTATGAATAGGAGAATGTTGGACATATTTGCCTATGAAATGAACGGAAGAGATGAAGGGGATTTCAGCAAGGAGATATAAAAAGGCAAATTGATTTAAAAGACTAATTAATTGGCAGAGCGAGGCACGAACAATTGTTTTATTGAAATTTAAATATATGGAATGAGATGACATCTTTGTGGTCTATGCTCATCTGCTTCCAACAGATGCACCACCTTCCTTTTCACACCAAAAACTGCCACCGTTATGCATCGTGCAGACCACAAGAGGCCCTACAACTGCATTAAATTCGAATTATTGTCACTGTCATTGACAGTTCCACCTAGCAGCATGACTCGAAACAGGGAATAACATCCAAAGTTTATTAACCAATCAACATACAACAAAAACAATATTATATTGAATAAGTTAAAGAGCTTACGTGTTACTCTAATTAAATTTTCACATATTTTTTAACATAAAAATTAATGTACTCTGATTAGTCAAAAGCAGAGGGAGTAATTCCAATTACAGCGCAGTGGAAACAATAGATCCCTCCCAGACTAATAAAAATGTTACATTATCTGAACAATTTGCGTAAAAACTTGTTATATAAAATTCAATAAAAGTGCCACTACAATTTTTCCCTCAAACTTGGCGCAGGGCTTGAGAATATTTTCTCCTACAAAACATTAAAGAAAAAGAAAAAGCAGTACACGTGAACTGAAACGAATCAGATTGCACCGACAAATGTCCTCCTTTTATATCTAATACCGGTGACCAGAAATGGATCGAGTAAAAACACTTGTGGTGTTTCCATGACGATTCTGAAGAGGAAAAGGAATACTCTGCTGCAAAGGAGGTTCAATGTTGCAATTATAGGAAGAAACTGCACAGCCGCTTCCTTTTCGTGCCTCTCGGACATTGCTTGACCCTGCCATTGTTCCAAATTCAAAATAAAAACAAATTAAGAAAATTGTTAAAACAGGCCCAAAAACAATTTAAAACATCATAACAGCGGTTACAAACAGGGCAAAACAGAGCATAAACAGATCTGAAATAATAATATATTACTGGAAATTGCTTACAGTCATTCAACACTTCAATCCAGTCCAAAGCTTTCATATGCTTTTCTAATGCCCTTGTTTGCTTGTGCCCAGCACATATTTATAGTCCATATCTTTGGAATGCTCTACTTTCAATCTGGATTGTTCTGCTCTTTGCCTAGATTGTTCTATGGAAGACTCTAGAAAGTCTCATCTTCTTGGCATCTTCTAGACAATTCTTAACATTCTAAAATCCCTCCCTTAAGATTGGCTAGAAGAATACAAAGAAAATACAAAAGAGAGGGGAACATTATATAACTATGCAATCTTCCAATCTAGAGTTAAGCTTACTAAGGAATGTACCTCCAAAAAAGTAGATGCTACTTTATATAGACAGCTTGTTGGTAGCTTGGTTTATCTAACCCATTCCAGACCAGACATTTGTTTTGCAGTCAATATGGTATCTAGATTTATGCAGGAACCGAAAGAAAGTCATTGGTTGGCTGCCAAAAGGATTTTGCGATACATTCGTGGAACCATTTACTATGGCATACATTATAGTTACAAGTCTTCAGTTTCTTTGATTGGCTTTACAGATTCAGACTGGGGTGGTGATATAGATGACCGAAAATCTACTGGAGCCTATGTTTTTCAGCTTGGATCAAGCCCTATTACATGGAGTAGCAAAAAACAAACAATTACATCATTGTCTTCTTGCGAAGCAGAATATAGAGCAGCAAAAGAAGCAGGGAAGGAAGCAGTTTGGTTTCGAAATCTTTTATTTGAGCTTGGTTTTGCACAAGATTCAGCTACTACATTGTATTGTGATAATCAAAGTGCCATACAAGTTGTAAACAATCCTGTTTTTCATGCTAAAACAAAGCACATTGAGATTGATGTTCACTATATTCGAGATTTTGTTCAAGAAAATTTTGTTAGTCTCCAATTTTGTCCAAGTGAAGACCAAGCAACAAATATATTTACTAAGAGTATGCTTGAGGCCAAATTTCTGAAATTACGCGATATGCTGAGCGTGATTGAGGTGAACATTAAGGGGGTAATATATTATTGTTTCTGGTTTTCTTTCTCAGTCCCAAATGGGTGTCAGTTTTTTGAGAAATATTAAGCAAAACACCCTGTTTTGGATTGGAAAAACTCATAGAGTTCCATGAAACTTCAATATCCAATTGAGGACAAAGCCCCAAAGTTGCCATGTTTGCCACTGCTATGGACTGTTTAGTAATAGAACGGGAGAGAAAATAGCATTTTGAACTAAATAGTCCATAGCAGTGGCAAACATGGCAACTTTGGGGCTTTGTCCTCAATTGGGTATTGAAGTTTCATGGAGCTCTATGAGTTTTTTCAATCCGAAACAGGGTGTTTTGCTTAATATTTCTCAGAAAACCGACACCCATTTGGGACTGAGAAAGAAAACCAGAAACAATAATATATTACTGGAACTTGCTTACAGTCATCCAACACTTCAATCTAGTCCAAAGCTTTCCAATGCTTTCATATGCTTTTCTAATGCCCTTGTTTGCTTGTGCCCAGCACATATTTATAGTTGCAATCCAAAATCTAGAAACTCCTAATTTCTAGAATAGTCCACATCTTTGGAATGTTCTACTTTCAATCTAGATTGTTCTACTCTTTGCCTAGATTTTTTTATGGAAGACTCTAGAAAGTCTCATCTTCTTGGCATCTTCTAGACAATTCTTAACATTCTAACATCCCTCCCTTAAGATTGGCTAAAAGAATACAAAGAAAATACAAAAGAGAGGGGAACAATATATAACTATGCAATCTTCCAATCTGCAAAACAACTTCCATCAAAGATTGGCAAGCTCTCATTTGTAGAACCCATGTTACTCTCATTTGTAGAACCCATGTTAAAAAAAAATTAGAGATTATTTCAAAAAATTAATTCATCAACAGCTCAGCCCTGTTAAAAGATCTCTAGCTTTTATTTATATCCAAAAAACAGTCTTCTAACAAACCTCTGCTCTGATACCATGTTAAAGTAGGCCCAAAAACAATTTAAAACATCATAACAGCTGTTAGAAACAGGGCAAAACAGAGCATAAACAGATCTGAAACAATAATATATTACTGGAACTTGCTTACAGTCATCCAACACTTCAATCCAGTCCAAAGCTTTCCAATGCTTTCATATGCTTTTCTATTGCCCTTGTTTGCTTGTGCCCAGCACATATTTATAGTTGCAATACAAAATCTGGAAACTCCTAATTTCTAGAATAGTCCACATCTTTGGAATGCTCTACTTTCAATCTGAATTGTTCTGCTCTTTGCCTAGATTGTTCTATTGAAGACTCTAGAAAGTCTCATCTTCTTGGCATCTTCTAGACAATTCTTAACATTCTAACAAAAATGAGGTTGCTTACTAAAAAATAAAGAACACACATAAGCATGCCGCGTCTGTATTACTCACGGAAACGATTAATGAACTCCATGCTGGTTTAAGATTCATCTAACTCTTCATAATTTTCCTCACGTTTTTCTGTTGGATTCATATGTAGATTCATCAAAATATAATTTTATGCCAACAATTGCCATTAAAACTACATACAGAAATACCAGTAAAACTGCAATCACAATTTTGCCCTCAAAACTCGCGCAGGACTAGAAATTTTTTTCTATTCCAAATCTTTCAAGAAAAAGAAAAACCATAAAAGTGAACTGTAATGAATCAAACTGCAGTGACAAACTTCCTCCCTTTACATCTAAAGGATTGCGTTATATAGGATAACAATTTTATTAAAACAGAAAATTGAAGCTTCCAATGTCCTTCAATAGCCATAAAATCTGCTTCGATGAAGACTCCGCCACAAAATATGCATCGATATTCTATAGGCATGGCCTGGCAACCGTTGAACCTTCGCTCCAACTGAAATTCAGTTGAGATAATTTCCTTAGGAGCACTCAAAGAATTCCACGAGGTATTACGATTATTTAACGATGAGGGACAGAAGCAAAGACTTAGGTCATGTAGATTTGACGGCAGGCGGGGTTTTCTCTTACAATTTGTTTGTGCTGTCTCACGTCATTTTTTGGGCTCTGTGACAGGACGATATTGACGGCAAATAACGGTGGAGGATATCAAAACGTTTTAGTTATTTAGAGTCCGGGCTTATGATACTACAACTATAGAAATATTTGTAGGTATTGGAGAGATTTTTTAGGACTAGATATGCATTAAGATGGTCTCATGGATTTCAAAAACTACAAAATTTACATTTGAAGAGAAAATTTAGGAAATTTGAATGTAAAACCAAATTAAAAAGATATGTATAGAATACTTTTTATTGGTTGTAAAATGCTTAAAATTTCTTTGCAATTGCTATAACTTCTTGTTTACAGCAGATACCCATCTCTAAAAATCTCTCCTATGTAGTTGCTACTCTTATTTTTTGAGAAAAGTTTCAATATTTTGTAGTTCACTAGACCATGCTATATGAGACCATGCTCTTAGTGTCTACATTCAAGGGCTTAATTTATATGTGAGCAAGGGCTAAGGGTGAGGATGAGTCCCCCCCTCAATTTATTTGTTTGATGGGGAAGGGACATCACCCAAAAAATGACTACCCTTTGCACATGAACACTCTTGCATTTTAGTACATTAAATTTGATGTCTTTTCTCAAGTTAGATGGTTTAATGAACATACACATGGGCCACTGTAACAATCCACACAATTACAACGACAAGGTACAATGTAGTCAAACATAGATATAGTGGCACACGCAAAAAGTGGGTACAATCATATGCAGGTACAATAAATCTGTAGGTTGGTTGACTAGAGTAAAGTAGAGGTCAACCAAGTATAATTATGGGTAGGTCATCTACCAAAAAAATTGGAAAATCCATCTAATCACCAAAACTAGATAGAAAATGCTTAAATGCCAAAATTGCACATAAAACCTTGGATCTACATAAAATTTTATAACTTTCTAAAAAATCCAATAATACCCATTGAGTTTTTGGAAAAAAATAGTAAAACCTAGAAAATGTTTTTTCCTAATACCTCTATCTAATATGGATATATATGAAATCTAAAATTTTGTTTTCCAACCATCTAAAATGGTTAAAAATGGCATGTCACAAAACTATTTCATGTTTGGAACTGATACTAGGGTCTTGGCAATTTCTAAATCCAACAACACTATTATTTTTTCGTCTAGAAACCATGAAAATACAAGTCTACATGGATTTTCTAGAAATAAAACCAAACCGTTCAAAAGAATTGAGATCACGAAGAAAACCAAGAAAGAGCTAGAGCAAGCAAGATCATAATAGAATCCATTGAATTTATCATACCATTACCATTTTTATATCATTTTTGAGTGAACTACACTTGAGGATCAGGACTGGATAGGATCAAATGTACTAAGGTTAATCTATAAGTAGTAGTTATATCATGAACACATGAGAGGGAGAAACACCACAATGTTCAAAAGCATTCAAATACAATAACATGAACCTCATTGGTTATGTATTGATTATCCAAATATATTTTAAAAATATACATATATAGGTGGAATATAGATATGTCACATTCTTGTGAATGTGGGATTATCTTCTACAATGACCTTTGTTAAACACCTATGTGATACCTAAAAAATATAACTAGACCATGTAAGTAAAAATAAATAATGGAAAAAATCTTACACCAAAATATTCAACAATTTTAACCTTCAATAAAGGACTTTAAAAATTACCCTGAAATAGATTAGATCCTTTTTATGAAAAAATGTTTGCAATGAAATTTAATATTGTTGAACAATTTTTATAGGGTTGAATCATATGATGTTCCATAATACATCAATATATCAAACATCATAGACAATTAGCCTAAATCACCAATAACAATAGTTTTTCTTTCACTAAATGGATCATTTTTATGCTTCGAAAAAGCTTCTCTAAAATGTTGATAAATTTGTGTCAATAAATTTAGCCCTACAAAACTGATTTC
>JARHVA010004646.1:450000-512500 GCA_037957365.1 Torreya grandis | reverse complement strand
TATCACCAAATTTGGCACATTTAATACATTAGTTAGTGGAGGTTAATTGTATGTTTTTCAAATCTCTAAATAAGTATTTATTTTAGAATTTTGAAGGTTTTTATAATTTTTAGTTTATTAGGATGATGATGTAATAGGTAATTTTTATCAGATGATATGATGTTAATAGGTTTTAACACTTTTTATTATTATTTTATGTCAATGAGGGTTTACAATGATTTCCTCTTCTTGTGATGGGAAACCCATAATTTATTTAGTTGGTGTTATTGATAAGATTTTGGAGCTTATACCTTATTAAATAGAGTCATTATATTCATGTCTTTTATATATGTTACAAGGTTTTGGGAATAAAAGTATGACATTATTTTTCTTTTTTCTTTTTAAAATTATAGTAGTATTGTTGATTTACCAGCACTGTTGCAATTTGACCCTAGATTTAACACTTAAGTTTAACATGGGAATTCACATAGCCAGTAACACAATACACATGTTAGGAAAATATATAGGTTTGGCTTGAATTCCTACGTAACTTAGAATCAGATAGCATGCATGTTTATTCTTTGGCCTTTTGACTCTAGATTGCTATCATAAGTAAATACATATAAAATTTTGAACTATGTTACAGTCACAAGATCATCTTATTATTTATGCTTTATAAGGAAAAATCTTGTGGATACATGCACTCAATGGCAATTATTTTTCTCTAATCTGGTTATATGACTACTAGAATGTCCAATAGTATTCATTATTAATGGATTTTCTTAGGTCATCTTATTATTTTTATTTTTGTGTATGTTTCTAGGCCTTGTAACCTTACTGCTAATGATTTTTTTATATTTATAAAATTACATTTCTTTTTACTCTAGACCTACGTAGAATAGACATGGCCCATTTCATTATAATTCTACTGATTCCGCAAGTCATGTGATCTTTCAAGGTTACAACTTGTCATATTTTTTTCTCAAATTGATATTCACATCAACAATTATTACATCTTTATACTAGGCCATCATTTACACCTTGTATAACCTCCCATAATACATGTTACACACCTATAGTTATAACATTGTCATTTTAGGAATGTATCTCCATTATAATGGATAGTAATAAGGGCATAAGGCCCATAATATTCTAGTGATTTACTAGGTTAGTCTAAACAATGCTAGATACAACTCCACTAATCACACTAATTCACACACACATAATTTAACCTAAAATAGTCACAATCTATTTTAGGCTTGGTAGACCTCCAAAAGCATAAGATAATCATCTTCCCCTTTCCAAAGCACAACTTTATTCATAGCTAATACTAATAGTGTCACAATATAGAAATGTCTAATCCTTTATCCTTTAGCTTTACAAATCATGCTTGACCACTGGATAAAACTTTAATCCCTTTATTCAAAAAACCCTCATTATTTGAGATGAAATTATTCATATGTTTCTATGTGTTGGTTGCCATTTGTATACCTCTTTCATTGGGCCTTTCACACTTGAAGAAAATGACAAACTAAGATGAAAACCTTGATGGTACGTCATTATAGTTGGGGGAGGGTTTAACATCAAAAAATGAACCAAATAGAGAAAATGACTAAGAGGCACTAACAAAGGGTATGGTCATCACCTTGATACTTCTAGCTCTACTTGAACCAAGGTGAGAGGACCTATGGGGTAGATTTATCACATGGAGAGATTCTATAAATCAACCTCCATGTGGAATTTTTGTACAAGGGAACACAAATATGATTAGGGCACAAATAAACTCATTCAATCTACCTAAGAAGGGTTGTCACACAAAAGTAATGAATACCCTATATCACATACAAGCTACCAAAGATAGATGTAAAAGTGTCTGCAATATTGTTTCTATGCAAATTTCAATAATAGGGCTAGATGGAAACTGCAATGTTAATATCTAAAACACAAGATGTAAACAGATGTTATATAATCAAGATTCCATGCATTTTCAAGGAAAAAAACACTTATGATATGCAACAAGCATGTATTATTTAGAGGGTAGGATAAAGTAGGACAAGCTAAATAATGAAAAGAGTGGTGGTGTGCTGCTAATTCTCAAATAGTAGGGTTTATTGTAGTATTCATGATATTATCTTTAGAAAATATGTAGGGAAAACTCAAATACAAGATAAAGCAAATGTTGATTAATACCTAAAAGATTAAAAAATACACTGTAACTAAGTTTTCAAATACTTTTCTCTATTAACTCCAAAAACCTAGGATGCCCTAAAAATTTATTCAACAATACATCCTAAGATAATGTAGAAAGGGTTTATAATGTAGATATTTGCTCATAATGATAACTAATAATGAGCACAAGACTAAATATCTAATCATCATAACTTGTAAAACACATTGTCATACTTCATTAATAAGAAATAACATAGAACCACAAACATTTTCATTAACCTTACATAAATCAATTTTTTCAAAAGGCTTCCAAGGGGACAAACATGGTGAGTTTGTTATTTTGATGAGGGAGACATAAACATACTCTCAAATATTAATAATGGTTATATATTTACAACCACCTTTACAAGAGAAACAAGATCTACACACAATATTTGATCCCTAAAAATATTTGTATAACCTAGACTTGGATAAAATCAACACCAATATTTTAAATAGAAGAGAGACTCTCTACTTATACATTTTTTACCCATTTCAAATCTAGGATTCTATGTTTTAATTTTCAAAATTACATAATAGCCCTCCCAATTTCATCAATATGTTCCTAGCTAGAAAATATTCCTTACCATGCCTGAAATCTTCATCTAATTACAAGAAAAATCATTGCTTTAACTACCTCTATAATGAATGATAAATATTTATAAGAAACCCCTTTGACTTATTGACTAGAGATGCCCTTTTACATGATTTGAAAGGTGAAATTCTTATGGTGGAGGTGGAATGAACTTTATCCTCATGTGTAACTATTTGAAGATGTCCTTAACTATTTGCTTGCATAACTGGAACCTCTTAGATAGTTTTCTTTCCTCTTATGCATACGATAAAACAACCTACTCTTACAATGATGGTTGTATTAGAATGCTCTATTTTTGGTAGAGGTAGAAAATGATTCATGAACATCATTGAGAATATGTTCTAGAATGTCCCATAAACCCTCTTTTGTGTTATGATTTATTTCTCATCCATGAATTAATCATCAATTTTAACTCCTAGGCCAATGTTTATGTGGTACCCCACATCAAATCAAATTAGGAACTTGTGGATCTCAAAAGGGACTAAACCTCTTAACTGGCTCAATCCTAACGTGTGTCACATTATTATGCCATCTTGGAGATTTGTTAAATACACACCATCGATCCCATTTTTAGAGTTCTTATCCTTGACCCATACTACAAACCATCGATCTAGATCTAGTCAATCAAACATTATTGGTCAATGTTTACACTTGGTATCGATGATCATGCCATTTGGTATATTTATAGGCTTCCTTCACTCTACATAATTAGTCTCTATCGAGCTAGTTCACTCTCACCATGTGATAGTCCCATATTCTTTTTGGGCTTTATTTGAGAAGTCCACATTGATCTTGCACTATCAAATTTTATTTAGGTGAGTACATGCATTCTATCAGATCATGATCTGAGAACTCAAGTTTGATTTATTCCCTTTGTAGTTAGTTTTTTTTAAATGGATCTCACATCATTAGATCTTTCTCCATTTGGATGAACATGCATCATCAGATCTTGATCTAAAGGGTGGACCACCATTTGCTTCTCACTAATTTATCTACCATTATTATGATGCATGATATATCCTCATTCACTTTGGGATCTATTCAAACCTTGACTTAATACACCTTGTTAATCAAAAGGTGTAAAATTATATGTATACCATCAATTGATGGGACATGATTGACTTTTAACTGTTCACCACAAGATTGACACTTATCACTTATGTAATTTCTTTGAGTTCTATTAAAAATTCCACCCTTATATCATTTCATTGATATTATTTTCATGGATCAAACATTGAAATTTGATCTATATATATTTCATCATGATTGTGACACATGTCACATCTCATTCAACCCAGACTCTATGAAAATTTAGCTCTCATTCACATCATCAATCTGTTGGATGCACAATCAATTGTAAAATATTGATTTACTTGGTCAATCCCTGAGAGTTTGACCTTATTTTCTTCAAATTATTCCAGAGGTTCTTTGACTTGTTCATCCCTACTTGCCATTGGATCATCATAAATCCCATCAAGATGGTGACACCTGTCACTCTCACAGGGCTCTTGGAACTTTTAACATTTCAACATTATTCATGCACCATTCGATCTTCTCTACTCATGTGAGCATGCATCATTAGACTATGATCCACAAGGTCAGTTATGATTAGCTCAAGATTATCATGAAAATTATTAAGTTAGAGTTTTATAAATTAATAACTTAATAAAAAACTTAGCCTAAGGTTATTGGGTGGATAAATAAATATGACATAGGCTTTAGGATATGAATTTGAGCTCAGTTTACAACAAAGGGACCAAACATTATGTATAACATGATAATAGATAAAAAAGGACCAAGGGCCATCGGAAATAAAAGGGGACCAAACGTGAATTTTAGACTAAGGTTTGATCATGTAAATAAACATGACCAAACCTTAGTATAAAATTTAAAATAAGCCCATGGAATATTAAAAGTATTCCAGCTTAGATTGATCCTAGCAATTTGAATTTAAATCAAAGGGCTTATGCTAGGGCAATTAGAATAAGGGTATTGAGATGCTCAAACATGAATTCAACTTGGATTTTGATAGACCATGGGCTATCAAAGACCAAATTAATAAGACACTTGAAAATAGGGAGTGAGATAAACAAATTAGGCATATATACTTAATAAGGGATTAATTTCTTTAGTGTAATTTTGGGCACTAACACTAGATCTCACCTAGGGATTTACACCCCATGTGGGTGTGTGAAAAACCCCAAAATATAATACTATGTGCCAATCTATTGGATCATAGAATCAATACTTAGTCAATTTATATTAATAAAGACTTATGAAGGGTCAACAAAATAAGGACAGACTGACATAAGTATATTAGGAGGATCTAAAAATGAACATATGAAAAAAAAAACATGAAAATAAAATGTACAAGCAAGCCTAAATCAAAGAGGTGATAAAGTAATAAAATAACAAGACTATACACTATACAATTATGTACACAGTTGCAAACTCAATCAAGGAAGTGTTTTAGATGCCTACTATTGACTAGCAGTGCCAGTATTTCACCATCAAGGTCTCTCAAGAATAAAGTGTGTTCTCTAATCTAAAATTCAATATAATAGGGACCCATCCACAAAGCATAACATTTACCATGCTTTCCTTTGCCCTCATGCTTATTATCCCAAAGTAAAACTAGATCACCTACTTCAAAGGTTCTTGGAGTGACCTTCCTATCAAATATCTTCTTTAGCTTTTCCTTCAACTTGAGCTATCTTTCATGAGATTATCTTCAAATTTTATCAAGTTCAATAATCTATTTCATCTTATTTTCAGAGTGGTTGATTTGCTCATCATATTATAATTATTGCATAAGCTGATATGTTTGTAAATGTAAATTCATAGGCAAAACTACTTGAGATCCATAGACAAGATCAAAAGGGTTATTTTTTTTAATCTCTCTTGGGCATGATCTTGTAATCCCACAAATAAAATTTTAGCTATTCACCCCACTTCTTCTTATTTGTTTTTAATGTTTGCTAATGATTTTGAGAAAGTTCTTTTTACTAGATTTAGCTTGCCATATCCCTGAGGGTTATAATTGGAAGCATAGGTCAGTTCAATCCTGTACTCTTTTCATAATGCCACTAAATATTTGGCTTTGAAATTCATGGCATTATCCGCAATAACTTTTTTGGGCACACCAAATCTACAAATAATTTGATTTAGCAAAAATTACATAAACACATGGTGTGTAGCTTTTTTTATGGGGACTGTCTCAATCCATTTTGTGAAGTAATTAGTCATAACTAGTATCCATCTATGTCCAACACTTGATGAATTGATAATTTCACTAATGAAATCCATTCCTCATTTTTAAAGTGGGAATTCAATCATCATAGCCTACAAAGGAAGATAACTAGAAGTTATCATCCTCCCATACAACCAATGACATCTCTCACATTTTTTAACTTTTTGAGCAACATATTTGAATAGTGATATCCACCAATAACTAACTCCCAAAATTTTATGAGATGTAACTTTAGGTGCAAAATGGCCACCACATACTCCACTATGGAAGTCTTTAATGAGGTCAGTAGTTTGTTGTTGTAGCATGCATCTTAGGAGAACCTCATACGGATTCCTCCATGCAAGTCTATTTTTAGGTAAGAGGTTATTTTAGGAAACAAGCTTAAGAGTCCTTCTTTGATTCTTCTCTAAGTTATGGGAACAATTCATATTTTTCAAGTAATAGACAATATCTTTATACCATGGAGACATGTTAAATTGACTCAAGGAATCACCAACATTAAAAATAGTAGTATTTACCTTAATGGCTTACAAATTACGCTCAACCATGAGTTTGGTTAGAACTATCCCTCACACTAAATTGGTGGTCTGAATATCCAAGTCATACTCTTGTAACTTATTGACCCACCTACATCTCTTGCTAGATACTTTAGTCTGAGTCAAGATTTCCTTTACCATGGTATGTAAGACATAAAAAATAATATTTGAACTCATAATATAAGGTATAAATGCTTTAACAAACTTCAAGAGAGTGAAGGCCTATTTTTGCATGATGGTGTAGTTCAATTAAACACCTTTCATAGCTTTGCTTAAGAAATTTGTTGGCTACTCGTGACCATTTTCATTATTTGGTAATAGGTCAATAGAAAAATTATTATATGCAACCAAAAGAGAATATCTTAAATGGATCAATGTAATTAGGGTTGGCTAAAACAAAGGCATACTTTAGAGCTTTTTTGATGTCATTAAATGCTTGCGTGGCCTTCTCTTTCCACTTGATGGTCTGGTCTTTCTTAAACATATAAGTAATCGATAGATAAATATATAAAAGTTTGGACAAAAAGCTCCTTAAAAAATTAATTTATCCAAGGACTCAATTCCCTTCTTGGACTGTGGGATAGGCACTTTGTCAATGGGTTTCACCCTCTCGAGGTCGATCATGACACCATACTTAGACACTATATATCCCAACAACTTGGCCTTCTATACTCTAAAGTGACATTTATTTACATTCAGTGAAATATCAAACTCTAAGCATGTGATTAACACTTTCTCTAGATACTCCAAATGTTCATCTCTAGTCTTGGAGCACAAAGTAATATCATCCTAATACACAAGGATAAACATGATAATCACCCCTGCAAAATCAATGCCATTAAGCTCAATGAAACCTTGAACCAACATTCATTAAACCTAAAGGCATCCTCATATATACATGCATGACCCAAGGTATTTTAAATGTATTCTTGGGTCTCTCATATTCCTTCACCACAACCTAGTTATATCTTAAAACATTATCTAAAGTGGAAAACATCTTTGATTCTATAACACTTTGCAACAAGTTTTCCATATTGGGCAAGCAATAGTTATCTTTTATATAAGATTTATTAAAAAAATTTAAAATCCACACTCATGAGTATATCACCATTTTTCTTTATCATAGGGACTAATTTTACAACCTATGATGAATACCTGATGGGTTAAATGATACCACCATCAATTAGCTTCTTTAAATCAACTCACATTTTTATGGCCAAGATGGGTTTAATATGTCTCTATTTCTATCTAAAATGCTTTCTATCAAACTGCAATTAGATGACATTTTATAAAAAGTATTTCTTATATGATTTCAACTTAGAATAATATGATACTATATAGTCTTGGTTATTTCATAACGGCTACATGTAAACTTGCTTCTCAACTGTACTTAGGTTAGTACCCAACCAAACCATCCTTGGATTCTCATGAGAACCCAAATCACACTTAGTCATGTCCTCTAAAATAAATTATTCTTGAGTCTTGATTTTATCTGCTCTATCAAAATACACTTCTAAACTTACCAATCCTTTAGAGAGTGTGTTTGTCTTCAAATGGATAATATCCTTCCCAAACAAGGTTTCATTTCTAACACAAAAATGAATGATAGATTCTAAGTCTATGAGATAATCATGA
Organism: Torreya grandis; assembly: GCA_037957365.1. Lineage (NCBI taxonomy): Eukaryota > Viridiplantae > Streptophyta > Pinopsida > Cupressales > Taxaceae > Torreya > Torreya grandis. The sequence goes on along the minus strand of JARHVA010004646.1, from coordinate 504,297 downwards.
AACTTAGCTTCAAAATTTAGAAACCTCTTAATTTGTTCATCATCATCAAACACCTACTATTGATGAATATTATCTAGGATTGAAGGCCTAGAAAGCATCTGCACTTGATATTGAGAATAATGGATCATATTTGTAATGTTAAATTGAGAACCTAACCTTACAAGTTTGTTGCTTATTTATTGAAACTTCTATCATGATAACAAAGATTGAATGCATCAAAGAATTCGAGAAAATCCCAAACAACATTCTGCTATTGTTTCAATCTTTTATTTATGATGGTGTACATATTACAGACTTACTTTACCACTAGATCAAAATCACCCCTAGTAACCAAGTTTTTAATTCCATGTTCATGGTTAATTCGTAAAACAAGCAAGAGTGCCTCATACTTATTAGTATTATTAGTGTATTCAAACGATAGATGTAAAGAAAACTTGAAACACTTACCATTGGTGGCATAGAATATAACCCCTTCTCCATTTCCAAGATTGGGGCAAACCCCATCAAAACACACCTTCTGAATTGCACATTGAATATTAGGTTCAACATCAAGATAAACATATTATTCATTAGTAACAACATTCCAAATGAAGTTCCCAAGCCCAATGTCTATGTATAATACTTTATTTTGAGCATGTTTTGGATCTTTAATTACATGTAGCATCTTTGGCTCTCAATAAAGTTTGACCATCTTACACTCTAATGGAATGGTGGCATAGGAAAGGTCTATTTGTACACTTCCACCCATGATATCAGCCCATTTACATGATATAAACATCCCCCACTTAGGTGGGCAATCCACAACTACCACATCCATATTCAAATACTTACCTAGATGTACTACCAACTGCTCTACCAACCACTTGACTTGTCCAACAATTAGAACTTCTTGTGAGTCCATGACATAACAGTTATTAAAGGCTAATGTAATCTTAACTATGAGTTCATTTAAGATACCTAGGGGAATTACATTATAAGAAGCACTAGAATCAAACATGAAATTATGGTCAATAAGACCATTGATGAACAGGGTTATATAGAATGTATCCACATTCATCTAACTCTTTACTAATGCAATCCCCAAATAGAATTTCAAAGTGAATTCAATAACCTCTTCAAGGTCTTCATCACTCTCTGAGGATTTTAGGGGTAAATAAAATTCATTTACAGTCGACTTCTCAAAAAATTCTAGGTATTCAAATGCTCTCTTTCTATACTCAGGTATTCTTAACAATTCAACAAGTGGCACAATGATTTTCAATTGGCTCAACACTAGGGCCATATCTCATACATTATACTGATGAAGAAGAGTATTTGGTGGAAGGGTAACAATACCTTTAGATGGAATTCAATCACTTAATGTCTGAAGTGGAATAGGCTGGGGTGGATTTGCATGCTTAGTGGAAGCCTTAAAATGTGGATTTTGTTTAACATCATTCACAACCTTAGGAGTACTATATTTCAAAGGTGATTTATTTTTAGTGGGAGAACCTGTAGGCTTAACAACTTGGGAAATTGGTATTGGTTTGTAGGTGTTAGTAACTACCATAGTTTTCCTAGATTGCTTACTTGCATCTCCTCCATTTAGAATTATAGGGGTAGTGTCTTGAGGAGTAACAATTGGTTACCTACTTCTTAATTAGTAATCCTTCTCTTCGGTAATTGTTATATTAATTAATAATTACATATCCTTAACCGACGGAATTCCCCCACCATATTTTTAAATCAACATTAACCTTAAAAAGTCAAAATCATGAATAGGTAATTTATATGCCTATTCTATATTAACCTCACATTAAAATTAATTAGTTGGCACACATACCTTTCATACCTCACTCCAAAACTAATCAAGAGTAACAACACTCATTAATTCTATGAAGGCAAATATCTTGCTTTGGGGACTTTGAAAATTAAACATCGCAATCTCATCACCAAATGATGCAGACTCAATTTCATCCACATCTTCATCAATCATTTTCACTGTATCACATGGAAGATGTGAAAGGAAGCACTTGTCATAGCAATCAACATCAATATCACAACCTACTACATTCACTTTAGAGTTTAATAGATCATGTAATTCTAGCCCCTTTATTTTGATGACTATATATTTTTTCATCATGTATGGGATTCTTCCCTCTATCATTGTATATATTATGGAAAAAAGGTCCTCTTTATTCTTGATTAGGTTTTTAAACCATCTCATGATTGGTAGACACATGAGGGACCCCATTCTCAGCCCTGGCAAGCTTGTATGCTATCTCTTTGATAGTAAAGGCTAGAGTCTTAATCATCTCCTCAAGAATTGCATTCTTAGTGGACTATAGTTTTTCAAGATTGACCAAATTCACATCAGCCTACTTGTTCATGGGCTTTCCCATAACTTTTATGTTGTTCTCAATTTGGATGGCCATATTGAATACTAATCATAGGTTTGTGGGATTCTTGTCTTGCAAGTTATATGCAACCTTCTTATCAAACACATCATAGTATCTTATCAAGCAAACTATATCAATTGGCCTTATGCTCTCCTGTAGCAACATCATAGCTTTGTTGAACCATGTGTTTAAGTCTTGCATGTACTCATTGGGGTTCCTCTTGATGTTTTTAAACTCAGTCAAAAGGAACCCTAGATCAACTCTTTCACCATACTAAATTATAAAAAAATTCTTCATTTCTTCCCATGAATCAATACATCCATAGGTAAGAGAATTGAACTAATATCATGTATCTTCTTCCAACATTTGAAAAAATAATTTAATACACACATATTCATGCTCAACCTCATAATCTTCAATGATATTATGAAAATCCTTTAGGTGCTGATCACCACTTACTACATTATTCCCTTGGAATTTTGTAAGATATTTCCTTCATTATGATAACCTTCCATGTCATCAAAATTTATAGGCCTAAATTTGGGAATGGAGAATGTATGATATTCATTCTCATTTGGGTCCCTATGCCTCATGATTGGTTTAATTGGATGTTGAAAAACAACTAGCATAGGGATATGAGGGGGACTTTGTGGATCAAGATTGGGAGGGGATTTAGTTGGTTGAGAAGGCACTGGGTAGTAAGCAGGACTATGAGTTTTATAATGATTAAAAGTGCTATGAAATTCCTTATCAATGGGAAGTTTAAAAAAAATTTCAAGATTACCAGAATCTTGATAATTAAGACACTATTTAGCAGTTGAACATTTTGCTTCAATAAGCCTCCAAACTTGTCTCCCTCTTCTTTGATAAATACTTAGGGGTAAGATAAGTTACTTGGATGTGTCACCTTTGAAGGACTATCTCAATCCTTCCATATTTTCAAACAATAAAATACTCAAATTTGAAAGTTAACATAGGTATTTAAATTAGGCACTGATCTTTCTTGAAACCGGATGATAAAATTAGAGTCACCACTAAAATTAAAATTTTAGAATATAATAGTTAATAAACTAATTATGATGCATGATGAAAACATAATTGATGAATTTAATGATGAGATAATAACATAAAGATAATGAAATTTTTATAATAGTGTCCAAAACAGGAGGAAACACCTTCCAACATCTAATTTTAATAGTTCTTTGCAATAAAAGTAGTAGAAATCAAAATTCTAAATATTTCAATTCCTTGCACGTCCCCTAGTGGAATGATGCAAAGTTAAAAGTTAAAATATCCAAATGTAGAAAATAATAGTAGAGAAATTTATAACATGAAATAGTTATAGTTCTCAGCAAGAGTCTCCAGCAAGGCACCGACAATGTGTGTAACATTGATGAACCAAAGATAATCAAATCAATGCAAATATAGGCAGAGAACTTTGAAACTTAAATTATTTATAGCTCTCTACAAGAGTCCATGGTAATGGAACTAGTAAGGTGTTTGTTCCCATTTTACACCTCTTTTTCTCAGCCTTGCACACTTGAATATAATGTCAAACTAAGATTAAAAAATTGATGGTATGTTCTTATAGTTGGGGGAGGGTTTAACAAGAAAAAATGAACCAAATGGAGGCAATGACTGAGAGACACTGAAAAAGGGTATGGTTAGTTCCATGCTACTTATGGCTCTGCTTGAATCAAGGTGAGAGGACGTATGGGGTAGTTTGATCACATGGAAAGATTCTGCAATTCATCCTCTATGGAGATTATTGGCACAAGGGAAAACAAATGTGACTAGGGAAAAACCAAACTTGCTCAATCCACGAGGGAAAGGTTGTCACATGGATTGAACAAATGTTGTACATCACATACAAGATAATGAAGATATATATAAAATTGATTGCAATCTTCATTATAAGGAATTTTCAATAAGAGGGCTAGATGGAAGACTACAATGTCAATCTTTAAAACACAAGATGTAAACACATGTTATATACACAAGATTTCATGTATGTATAGGGCAAATAACACTTATGGTATGTAAAAAACATGTATTATTTCGAGGGTAGGACAAGGTAGGATAGGTTAGATAATAAAAAGAGTGGTGGTGTGTGAGCACTTCTCAAATAATATGGTTTCTTTCAATATTCATGACATTATCCTTAGCAAAGATGTTGGGAAAACTCAAATACATGATAAACCAAATGCCAAATGAGCCCTAAAATATTAGAACATACACTTTAACTAATCTTCCAAACACTTTTCCCTATCAACTCCATAAACCTAGGGTGCCCTAACAAGCTATTCAATAATATATCCAAAAATAATGTAGAAAGGGTTTATTATCTAGATCTTTGCTCAGAATGATAACCAATAATGAACACAAGCCCAAATATCTAATCAACATAACTTGCAAAACACTTTTTTTCACTTTAAGAATAATAAATAGCATAGAACCACAAACATTTTCATTAACTTGAAAAGAAACATTACATACATCAATTTTTCAAAATTTTATGAAGGGGACAGACATGGTGAGTTTGATTTTTTGACAAGGGATACATAAACATGCTCTCAAAACTTGTTAATGGTTATACAACTGCAACCACCTTATCTAGAGAGACACGATCCATCCATAGTAGTTGATACCTAATTTCTTTTGTAGAAGCTAAACATAGAGAAAATGAATAACCAACAACCCCCAACCTTTTTAATAGAAGAGATGATCTCTATTTATACATTATTTCCCATTTGAAATCTAGGATTCTGAGTTGCAATTTAAAAAATTACATAACATCCCTCCCAATTCCACCAAGATGATCCCAACTAGAAAATATTCCTTGCCATGTCTAAAATATTCATCCATTTGCAAGAAAATCATTGCTCTAATTGCCTCCACAAAGAATGATGAATATTTTCAATGAACCCCTTTGATTTCTTGACTAGAGATGCCTTTTTACATGATCTAAAAGGTGATATTCTTATGGTGAAGGCCAAACAAACTTTATCCACATGTGTAGCTATCTAAATATACCATTAACCATTTGCTTTCATAGATGAAACCTCCTAGAAGGTTACTCTTATTCTTATTCATGCCATGGAACAACCTACTCTTGCAATGATGACCACATTAAAATGTTTGAACTGTGGTAGAGACAGAAAACCACAACCATAATTGAAATCATGCTCTAGAATGGCCCACAAGACTTCTTCTATACTATGGTTTCTTGCTCATCTATGAAGGAACCATCAATATTAGCTCTTAAGCCAATGTTTATGTGGCACTCCACATCAGATCCAACTAGGTATTTACAGGAATCCAAAGGGACTAAGACACTTAACTAGCTCAATCTAGACACGTTTCATGTTCTCATGGTAGCTTGGAGCTTTATCAAATATGCAACATCAATCCCATTTTTAGAGTCTTTAGCCCTGATCTATATCATGGATTATTGATCTAGATTTAGCTAGTTGAATGTTATTGGTATATGTTTACACCTCACATCTGTGATCATAACATTTGGTAGCCTTACACACTTCCTTCACCATTCACAATAAGTATATGTTAGGCTAGTGCACTCTCATCATGTAGGTGTGCTGCATTCATTTTGTGTTTTGTTTTAAAATTTCAAATCAATATTGCATCATTGGATATTATTTGGGTGAGTTCATGTTCTCTGTCGAATCATAATCTAAGGACTAGAGTGTGATTGGTTCCCTTTGTAGTAAGTTTTGTTTAAAAATGGATCTCGCATCATTAGATCTTGATCCATTAGGATGAATGTGCATCATCATATCTTGATACAAAGGGTAGACCACCATTGGATACTCACTTATCTATCTAACATAGTTATTATGTCTGTCATAATCACATTCACTTTGGTTTCTATTAAAACCTTATGTAGACACTAAAAAACCACACACTATGGTTCTAAGTTTCAAAACACCTGTACACCCCATAGGGATAAAACCTAACCTTTCAACCACAAAACAATCCTATGTCAAAAAAACCCATCTTGATCGAACTTATCCTTTGACCCTTGACCATTGATGGTCACCCAAACCATCGATGGTTAGGCCTAACCATTGATGGTCAGGTTTTTACTACCTAAATAGTCAAACTCCTATCAACTCTAGCTTGCTTTTTATATTGAGCTCATCTAATTATTGTGCAAACCAATGCATGTGAAAGCTAAATTGGAACTAATTATTAAACATCTTGTTAACATATTGTTGTATCTCTCCTTCTAATAAATGAGGAAGAGAGGGTGAATGTAGATCCATAATCAAGTAATCATCATCCACATCTAAAACCAAAGCCTCTTTCATTAGCACTTCCTCTTACAGGTGTTTTCCCAGTGGTCTAGAAAACCATCAAGTGTGACTGAGGTTTGAAGTACTATCATCCATTGGACAAAAACTAAGAACCGTTACTCTACTAAAATTACTATAAGATTTAACAATCCCTATAACCTTATTTAGATTGACAACCAACAAGCTAAGTATTTTTTTTCAATCATTTAGTTACTTTGTTTCTATTTCATAGTCAACTCAACCCATATCCATCTATCATAATTCCATTATGTGACCTCATCAAAATAATGTTTTCTTGACTAAACCCAACCCATAGTAACTACCAATGGTCACCCTAACTATCGATGGTCTACCTCAATCACTAATGCTTACCCCAACCACTGATGGTTACCCAACCGCTAATGGTCACTATGTGACAAAATAATAACAAGATATTTTTGCCCACCAGACCTTAAACAAATCCAACTTTATTTCCCTCTCCCTGATCACAAAGCCTTAATTGATTATATAGATCATTCATTTAACATTGATATCAATTTTTTTATCTCTATAATTAGTCAAATTCACCCATTCATTTATCATTCATGTCTTGTATTTCATTTTAGTATCTTCTATGATGTATGCAAGTACTTTATCATTTAGAACTTGATTGTTTAAAAGTGTGGATTGATAGCCTCCATAAGGAAGCTCATGCTTCTTGGATATAGCTTGCTAGACAATCCACACTACTATTTGATTAATCAAATCATTTATTTTGAGTGCTTTCTTATCTATAGGTAATTTATCCCAAGACAAAGAGGAGCATCTACAACTTTATGGATCAATATAGGGATAACATATCATGTTTTTATTTCACACCCTTCTCAAGTTTCTTTTCTCTTCCTTCCAAAGAATATAAGCGAAATTTATTTGAAACATTCTGGCACACCTCGTGGGACACTTATGTCTTTTCTTGGGTTCATAGTTATATCTAAGTGCTTCTTCTTATTCTTATAATTTTGCTCATATAATGAAATCAAAATTTCTTTTTAGGTTAAAAATTGACTGCATCCATTGTCTATTTATTTATTTTAACTCACATATCTTAATTAAGGAAAAGTAATCGACTGTAGTTTCAAGCTTATGACACACACAAGACCAAACCACTTACATCTAATCAAGCATAAAACATTGACATAAGTCCCAACTAGTATTTTATTACCTAATAGTTGCATTTCCTGACTATCCTACTTGGGTTTCATCACCAAGGGGAGAACCAACTCAGCTCTCTAGTTGAGTATAATCTCTAAAAATCAATATATCTTATCTAATCACTTGACACCTTTATCATTATAGTGTGTGAAGTAAGGGGTTAGGCCCCAATATCAAGCCATGTATTGATTTCCAATATAGATCAATTTGAGAGCCTAAAACACAACCTAAAACCAACCATTTATTTATTTTCTAGTACCTACTCTACAAGCCATGTTCAGTCACACAATTCTTAAAACTTAAGGCATAAGCAACAAAAGAGAGAGAAAATAACCTTAGGATGTAATGTTATTTAGTGTGTGTTTTGATTCCTTACTTTTTCTTGTCTTATTTTTGTTTGAGTTCTGAGATTGCTTGTATCTTATTCTTTTCCTTGCACAATTTTGACTGAGAAACAACTAAGTAACAAAGCAAATCAAGACCCACCACCTATTCATCCATATTACTCTTCTCCCTCATTCATAAAGTTAATATCAAATGCAGAGAGATCTCCTCATCCTTATGGGAGCCCTACCATCACTCAAATAGTTTCCCAAGGTGATTCAAACTTTTCCACCTTCCTAGATAACAACCTCATAGCCCTCTAACATTACCTTAACACTATATCCCATTGTACCCCTAATTTGGTTATGAATATTGACCCTCCCTATGGCATGATATCCCACCCTATGGAGGACACTTATGTAGCCACCATCTCCACTCAACCTTTAGTCACCTAGGGGTCATCCTCTATGATTAACCCCACCGATACTACCATTTAGAACCAACCCACTCAACCAAGCAACACCCAAATACCTTATTTTCTAAAAAATAAACCTCCTATTATAGGACCAACCCAACCTTTGGGTACCATTACTTTCCTTCCTATAGGAATACCCTCTTCTAGTGCCCCAACCATTCCTCTTGTTTACAACCTACCTACCTCCAATCTATTTTAGATCTTGGTAGTTCCCATACCTTCTAACCTTCCATCTATTAGTTGGAAAGTGACCACCTACCCTCTATCTACTAACCCAACCATACTTCCTACCCAATTTGTGTTAATTTCTACAAAAGTGCCCATTGCATATAACCCAAGCTACGTCTTGAAGCCATAAAGGTATGTACCTCTATCTTCCACCCAATCGCCTATCTCCACATATTCATATGTGAAATCATACCATCCACTCATGACCACATACAAATATGTGGTATCTCCTAAAACCCCCACCATCTACCCATATTTTTTACCTACCCAAACCTAATAAAACCTACCTTAAAACTACAAGAATGCACAACCCCAAATCGATTTTGTCAAAATGTTAATGGATAAAATGACTACTTTGTAGTCAGCCATTTTCAGAGTTCATAATATTTTGTCATATAACCAAATCTACAATGAACTAATTAACCCATCCATCCCCATTCAACTATACTCTCCTCAATGGGAGTTATCAAAGTTTTTGAACTTTTAGAGTAAAGAGAACCCCCAATAGCACCTAAGAGAATTTAGGAATTCGTGTGTTATGATTGCATACAATGATGCTCTCCTTTTTTTTACCTTCCCCATGTCTCTATTGGGTTCAAAACTATATTGGTACAATGATATTACAAATTAATACCTATTTTCTTTTCCCCAACAAGATCAAATTTTCTTAGATCCCTTTTCCATAAACATCTCTAAAAAAGTCTCCATTCATGATCTCTACTACATTCATCAATTTGATGATGAATCCATTGCTAACTTTGTGGCCCATTAGAGAAGTCTGATAAACTAACTCTACTTCTCTTTACCCCAACCTAATCTGATTGAAATCTTTGGTTGGGCCTATGCCAAATACATCTCCTATACTTTACTAGTCCAAATCTTCAAGACCTTTGATGAAGCTTTCACCATGGCACTAAAACTAGAGAATAGGGCCATTGATGAGGGGAAGTTGAAGCTAATAAATAAGAATTCCAATTTCAAATCAAATAAGGTTTTCTCCTCTAAACTGAATAATCAAACTAACAATAACTCTAAAAATAAGGGAACCATGAATGTAGTTATCTTCAAGACTACTGCTCCACCCATTGTTAACCAATCTAACTCATCTAAATCCTCCAATCAAAACACTAGGAACCCAAACTATAACAAATAAAAACAATTTAATCCACTTAGAGAGTGATATACTTCATTTTTAGATAAATTTTTATAATAAAATATCATACATCTTCCCCTGGTCAAACCTCCACAATAATTTGATTCTTCTCATCATGTACCTAGTTGGTACAAGAAAAAAAATTGTGTGCCTTCCATCGAGTCATTGGACATGATGTTAGTAGGTGAAATACGTTCAAATATTTTGTCCAGACTCTTGTTGACAAGGGGGAACTTATGTTGGATGACCCCAATGAACCTCTAAATGAATCAGTTGACATATTCAAAAAACCATTTGCCAACCATGTTCCTTCCTCTAATAATGAAAATAAAGCAAAATCATATCATAATCGTGAGCCCCATACTATCAATATGGTTCTTGGTGCAACCATCAATGAAATAACCACTTCCCCCTCTCCACTTATTGAGGTAATGGAGTCACCAAACTCTCCTTTGATATGAACATCAGAAGAGGAAACCCTTCCAACTTTATCATTGTACTCAATCATATTATAATCCACTCTTCTTCTAGAAATCATGCCTAAGGAAGAAACCACTTTGCCTATTCCTCCTACTAAGGAGTCACCCTCTCAAATATTAGAACCTTTTAATCAGGAAAAGAATGAGGTAATCATTCCTCCCCCTCAACCCTTGTGTCCATCCTTTGAATCGACTACCGGTGGATTTAGACCTATCTATAAACCTTTCTCTAAACTGGTTAGAAACTTAGAATTTATATTTGACCCTAATCTGGTTTAGGACACATTTTGGAAATATCTCAAACTCCCATATATAATAAAGAAATAGCCTTCATCATCATAACAACATACCATTTACACTATCAAATCAACTATCACCACAACCCAACCTTTGGATACATATGCCCATCAAACCATAATAGTACCAATAGAACTAGACTCGCCCAAAGTCACCAAATCACCTTCTACCTATCTAACCAAGCCCAATAAAAACATTGTCACATTTATCACCCAAAACATTTCTCACCCATCAATAAATTTATATCTAAACCCAAAAAACCTATCAAATAAACCCCAAACTAAGGTAACAAAGAGTGTAAAACCACCTAAGATCCCAAAAATCAAAACTCTACCTCCCCTTTCCACTTTTCCTTCTATTTTGGGACCTCATCCCTCTAACTTTATTCAGAAACCAACCATCCTAATCAACACCCAACCCCTAATCTTAGTTACACCATCACCCTTACTTTCATACACAATTATTTTTACCAAGCAACCCATGGGTAAATCTCCTATCTCCTAATCGGGTATAAAAAAACTTCTTATCTCTTGAATGTCTAGCAAAAAATTTATAACCTAAAACCCTCAACCTCTCTACCAAAACCCAAACCATTCACCAAGGGCACCCCATCACTCGATTCTTTGACAATCAAAACCACTCCTAAAAGGGGTTCTAACCGCACTACCAAATATAAGCCCTCCACACCTCTTCCACAATCAGTCGAGTCTTACTCCACCATCTTATAGAGGTTATTACAATTATATTGTTTAATCTTTCCACCTATCTGACCATTTGACCCACACAGTCCTAAATGATGTTGGTACAATGAAAAATTAGTATGTTCATACCATAAGACATGCATGACATGGAGAATTGTAAAGCTTTCTGAGTGATATCTCATTAGCTATATGATGAGCATGAATTATTATTATATACACCCCTATGAGCCTGACATTGACCTAAGAACCAATAGCCATCGACCAATACCTACTTGCCACTCCACTCTCACCTTAGAGTGAAGAGGAATTGAAGAAACGACCTAGCCTGACTACTCCCTCGATCCATACCATCCATGTAGTCACATGATCATAGCCTCAACCAAAGGATAAGGGGAAGATAAAGGTGTCTATTCCATGTACATATCCTTCTTAATCCACACAACCACCTAGCCAACACCAAGAACATTTAACTTCAACCAACCCCAAAGTGTCTATTTTGGGACCCTCTCACTGCAATCCATCTAAATAAATCTAGTGAGTAGTTTCGAAATAACTTCATCAAATGCAAGTGAAGATGAGTTTATATGAATGTATCAATACCTCACCCCATCACTTCAAATCAATGATAGAAGCATTTCAATCCATAAATGTAAGTCCAAAATACCCTCAACCTTTAATAGCCTTTGTCAGAGATCTTCACATTTCTAACCTTGTTATCTTCAAGGATTCAAAAATACCTTCCATCCATCCGGATGACCCAAATCCTCCCCTCTTCATTACCACCTATATCAACTAGACCCACATCAATAGGGTTATGATTGATGGGGGAGGTATTATCAACATCATCTCCTCCCATGCCTACAACCAACTCTAATTACCCAAAAACATCATATTGTAAACCTCAATAATGTTTTGATCATTTAATGATACCATGGCCATGAATTTAGGAATTTTTATCCTTCAAATTCACCTAGGGCCCTACACACTTCCTGATCTCTTCTATTTAGTATAAGGAAAATTCTAATACAATAGCTTGACAGGATGCCTGTGGATTCATTCCATGGGTTGTGTGTCATCTACCCTAAACTAGTGCATTAAATTTGAGCATGAATATTAAGTTATTACCATATAAGTTGACCCCAATCCCTTTACATCATTAAAAATGATGTACCAACCCAATGATGTTCTCTTCCTCCATGTAACAAACCTTCACTAGTAAAAGATAAAATCCCATCTCTTTCTACCAATGAAGCCTCAACTAGTTAATCCATACCTTCCACCCAAATATCCAAAATGGACCCTTTGGAATCAACCTTCTAACATCTTTCATTGGGGGATTATTTCCTTCTCATCCTTGATGCTTTCTTTAGTCCCCAAGAGTATGGGAATATTGACCACCATCCTAGTTATGACCTGAATATTGGAACCATTAATCCTTTCAAACCCTCAATTTTTCAAACCAATTTCATCTATGAGGGACTTGATAAAAAACATGACACTTCTACTACCTCTTCCTCACATCGACCATTAACCTCTAGTTTTTTCTATCTAGGAAAATCATAAATTACTAAAATATACCTCTATAGGTGTTCCTAGAAGGTATTTTGTTTGGGTTGGTATGAATACAAGATGTACGAGTTACTTCCAATCAAAACATAAAAACCTCAAAATAATCATGGCCTTGGTTTCACACCACCTAAACAACAAACCAACCCACCTCTCATTATCATCATCAATGAGGAAATCCCATCTACTCCACCATCGATAGTTGAAGATTTTAACATCATCCCCCCAAAAATTTTGTTACATCAATATCATCAGCGTTGGATCCCTAACTTATCAAAAAATGGGGTGATCGTAACCATCCCTATGACCTAGCTTGAGATGATAGTAGATGATTCTCCTACCATTAATACCATTTAATGTTAGGATGATTATTCTATTCTCACCTATCTTGGTTCACTAGATTCTTCTATCCACAAATATCTTCCTCTTGAGACTTCAACCATGTTAAATGAATCCACCATGGATATCAAATTGGTTAGTGTAAAAAACCTATGCATTGTCAAAATTGGCCAACTGATTAATTTTGAAGAGCTTCATGACTTACCCTCCTTCCTACAAGACCATAACATAGCATTTGCTTGGTCTTATAGTGACATGTTAGGAATCAACCCCTCCATCACTACCCACAACATAGTAACCAACCATGATGCTAAGCCCATTAGGAAGAAACTTTAGTGAATTCACCCTCCCATAGCCCTTATTATTAAGGAAGAGCTTAAACATCTCCTATCCATTAATTTTATTCAAACCATTAACTATCCCTAATGGGTCTTGAATGTCATACCTATCACCAAAGCCACATAAGGACTATGAATTTATATGGACTCTCATGACCTCAACCTTGCTTGCCTAAAAAATGTCTTTCTTCTACCAAGCATTGATTGGCTAATTGATCTTACAACTAGCCACAAGATGTTATCTCTTATGGATGGATTCTCGAGTTTCAATTAGATCCTAATAGCCTATGAAGATCAATAGAAAAACACCTTTATCACCCCATGGTAGGCTTTATGTTATAGGTTCATGCCTTTTGGACTGAGGAACATGACATGACCTACCAATGCATTATGACCTACATATTCCATGACCTTATTCACAAAATTGTTGAAGACTATGTTGATGACCTTATTGATAAATGTAAATGTCATAAAGACCATTTTTCCATCTTTAAGATTATATTTGAATGACTCATCCATTACCATGTCTGACTTAACCCTCAAAAGTTTATTTTTTTAGTCTTTTTAGGTAAGCTCCTTTGATTTATTATCTACCTTCAGGGAATAAAAGTTAATCTGACAAAAATCAAATCAATCCTCAACATGCCTCCTCTTAACCACCTCAATCAACTCTGTATCTTGTAGGAGAAGCTCCAATCCATTACTTTATCTCTCATCTCTCAAACTACTGCCAACCCTTTCATCATCTTCTAAATAAGGATGTCTCTTTTAAGTGGAATCATAATTATCAAAAGGCATTTGATTCAATTAAAAAGTACCTTTTGTCTCCACCTATCCTCATCCCTCCCAAAGATGATAAACCTTTTTACCTTTATATCTTTGCCACTGACCACTCCTTAGGGGCAATGCTTGCTCATCAGGATGAAAAACATAAAGAACAAGCCATCTACTACATCATCTACATGATTGTAGAGTACATGATTTAGTACACCCATACCTAGAAACTTTGCCTTGCATTAGTCTTCATGGCCACCAAACTCCACCACTACCTTCTCAACCACAAAACCTATGCCATAACCAATACTAACCCACTCAAGTGCATGCACTCCAAGCCATACCAAAACCAATGTATGGCCAAGTGGCTCATGATTTTATATGAGTTTGACCTTGAGTTCCTTAAAAAAAAGTTAATTAAAGGGAAAGTCATTAGAAACTAATTGGCCAAAACACCCTTAGCTGACAATCAAGATCCTTCTCTTG
Source organism: Torreya grandis (assembly GCA_037957365.1). Lineage (NCBI taxonomy): Eukaryota > Viridiplantae > Streptophyta > Pinopsida > Cupressales > Taxaceae > Torreya > Torreya grandis. The sequence goes on along the minus strand of JARHVA010004646.1, from coordinate 489,255 downwards.
AGTTTCCTGATGAGTCTGTCATCACCCTCTCTCAAGTAGACTTCACCTATCAAGTGAACATGTTATTTCACAAATCAAAGTGACAAGATGATAGGGGAGCTAGCATCATACTTGTTCCCCTTCAAGGTGAACCTCTTCCTTTATCTTTGAATTTAGATTTTAAATGTACGAAAAACATGGCTGAGTACAAAGCCCTAGTCATAGGCATCCAAACTGCATTAGCCTTAGGATTAAAAATGATCAACATTTCTGGTGACTCTCAACTAGTGGTAAATCAAATCAATGTCTCTTACCAGTGTAATAATGATGTTTTACAATAGCATAAATAATTTGATGACCAACTCTTAGCATCATTTGAACACTACCATATCCAAACCACTCCATAATCTATGATCACATTTTCCAATACAATGTCTTCCTCACCTCTTAGATCCCATTTGTACCCTATGAATCTAAGATGTCTTTCATTATCCATAGAATTTACCAACCCTCTTATTTCAAATTAGACTCTTCTACCATCTTTAATATGGAAGAGACCTAACCCAACCTTTGGTATCAATAAACCTTCAACTATCTCAACCTTATCATCATTCTATCTAGTCTTTCTAGGAATGCTTGAAGAATGTTTATCTAGAGTAAATCACATTATACCATACTAGGGGGAATTATTTATAAACATGGCTTTGATGGTCTCCTCTTCTGCTGCCTATGTAGTCATGAAGCCTCTCATGTCATTAGGGAAATGCATGATGGGATCTATGGGGGACATTTTAGTGGCTTTGTCATCACTAAATGCATCCTTAACCTTGGCTATTCTAACCTCAACCAAGACTACTTTGATTATGTAAAAAAGTGTGTCAAATTTCAAAAACATGAAAATTTACATCGTGCACCTAACTATAGTCTTCATGTATCCATTTATTTCTATCCCTTCTCACAATGGGGTTTAGACCTTATTGGTGAAATTAGCTCCCATTATTCATAGTGGCACCAGTCTATCATCACTATGATTGAGTACTTTATCAAATGAGAATAAGCCATTCCTCCTATCTCAATCAAAAGTGAAAATATTATCAACTTCATCAACCATCACATCATCTTTTATTTTGATGTGCCTCACAAAATCATCACCGACAATGGCAAATATTTTTAAAACAAATAAGTCTAAGGTCTTTGTGATTCATTCAATATCAAGTTAAGTTTCTCTTTACCCTATCATCTTCAAGTAAATGGATAGGTCAAAACCTCTAACCAGACTCCCAACAACATACTACCTAAAATTGTTAATGCATCAGGTCAGGATTGGTGTTTACACATCACATTCACTTTATAAGTATATCATACTAGCATTCAAACCCCTAAGGGTGATAACCCTTTCTCTCTAGTGTTTAGAGCAGGAGTTGTCTTACCTCTTGAAGTCAAAATTCTCTCTCCTTGCATATCCTTAAAAGATCTCATTTTTGAGAGAAATTATCATCAATAACATTTATCCCAACTTGAGCTACTTGATGAGCATCATTTAGCTTCCCTTACTCACCTTTATGTCTATGAAGAGAGAACCAAGTGTGCTTATAACAAAAAACTTAAAGTATAAAAAATAAATATCATAGACCTCATCCTAAAGGAAAATAAACATGTCACAAATATGTATAAAATCAAGTGAGGTAATTTTGATTTCAATTGGCTTGGATCTTATATCATAACACATAAGTACAAATCAAGATCTTCCTAGTTATCATCTCTTGAGGTAGACCCAGAGCCTGGCCCCCTCAATGTTTCACATCTACATCTTTTCTTTTGTTAAAAAGGATCAAACTCACCTTTTATCTAACTTAATCTCATCCCTTGATTTCAAACCACATTTACCTCCCTATTTTAAGGGTAACCAATTAAAACTGAATCATGTGATTATCCGTCATAATCATAGTCTAATCTTGAACAATGGGTACCACGACTCTACACATGGCATGATTCTCATGATGCATTTTGCCATTTTCCTAGGATGGATTCCCATGGTTCTTGTCACCTAAACCTTTTTTAAACCTACTCTATCTCCTTGTAATTTTATTTTTACCTTCATAAAAGGAGAACCTTTAATCCTATATAAACAAGTCTATGTCAAGCAAAATCAAAAGAAAAGTCATAACCAAAAATAATCATGTTTCATTCCTAGAATTTGTAGACTAATCCTTCAAAGGACAATTTCCAAAAACATATCACAATTGCTCATTTACTAAGATAGACTACTCCTTTAAAGGATAGCTACCAAAATTATTAAACAAAGCACACAAACATAGACCAATCCTTTTAAGTATGGTTGAGTAAAGAATTTTTCAAACCATAGTAATTTCTTGAAAGCTTCTTATATCGATCAGATTTCCAAACCCTCCCCAACAACATAAAAATAGCAAAAGACCCATTATCAAACACCATAAAAAGCAAAATAATTTTGAAAGCTACAATTATCATTCATGAGTAGACTTCTTGCATGGATCAATTTACATCATATATGACATGTCCTTGTTTATATTGGCTGTTTGTTAACCTATAGAAGAACCATGATAGTTTCATAATAAGATTTTATCTTCATCAATATCACCTTTATGGACTATAATCAAGGTATTTATGAGCTTACATGACATTATGTGATCAAGACACCCTTTTAGCCAACTAATGAATGTTAATGCAGAGCATTCAAATGGATTATGTTCCTTAAGATAATCCAACTTCAGTTGTTTTAGTCCTTGAAAAAGAAGAAGCATCATGCCCTCTTTTTATCCTCTCATGCTGGTTGATATATTCACTTTGATGTATGTCTCTTGATTATCTTTTCTCTCTCACATTTGGTTTAGTTATTTAACTTAATTTATGTACTTCACCATAACCACATTCCATAATATCATCATTATCATAAACCATACCCATGAACATAATCATTACCACCAACATCATATTCACATCATAACAATCATGAACAAACAAAAATAAAGCTATTTTTCACCAAATTTCTAAACCTAAAGGAAGAAGCATATACTCATTATATTTTAGCATGAACACCATCATCATATCAATTTCATAAACATGGTCATCTCAAACATGAAATTAAAACTTCATCCTCATCATAAAAAACATCACAATCTCATCATAATCACATAAGAGAGTATCAATCCATAATAACCTCATCATATCATTAGCCATCCATGAATAATCATCACTTAAAGCGTAATCCTACCAAGAGAACCAACTATAAATATCACATTCATATCAAGAACAAAACCATTAACATCATCATTACAATCACATAATCATATATAAGCAACATCACATGTACATAATCATGAGCAATAGAACATAAACCATGCCATGCTAAACCATAATCATTACCATCAATATCATATTAACATCAATGTCATCATGAACATAAATTAAAAGGACATATCATCACATGCATAGCTAGGTAAGACCACATCAACATCATCATGAGCATAACCATAATCAATATAACATCACATCATAATCAAAAATAACAAGAACTATGAACCATAAAAATTAAACAATGATCATATCTATAAATCATAAGTCTATAATCATAATCATCATCATGTGTATAGTCATGTACATGTATCTCTCAAAATAAATATACATCTCATTTCATCAGCTCACAAGCTAGTATCAAAAACCATATACGTAAAAATACATAATGTCTCATATAAAACTATGCCCTTGGGGCACCATTGCCTCCTGGTGCCTCTCCTCCTGAGGTATCTACCTGGCCACCTATAGATGTGGCCCACTGATATGGTGTCATTGTATGTGCACCACCTACAATCTTAGCCATATATTCACTCCATTAGGGATTATCTAGATAACACCTAAAGACTATTACCTCATAATATTGTAGCTCCTCCATAGTCACTATGTATCTTTGCATAGGGATAGTCTCTACTGGTGCCACCACTACTAGTACTCCACCCTATCTACTAGAGATAATTTTTCTCTCCTATATCACCAGAACTAGCGTAGCTTAGGCATGATCTCTCTCACATGTGAAAGTAGCCAACTAAGATTGCACTACTATCAATAATGACTATAATGCTATCATGGAAGCCTATGCTATAGCTAGTGTTCCTTGTGCCTCATCCCTCTGACCAATCACTACTTGCATATCTGGGGAAACCCCATTTATTAATGTTTACTAACCACCTCCACCAACTAGGTCAACATCCATCAAATACCAGCCCCTACCATTTGGACCAATATCATTTGTAACATATAGCACCTGGTACCATAAAAGATATGCATCTATAACTCTTTCATCATCTATCTCTATCCCCATCAATAGATCCTCATGATCTATAAATATCTAAACTCGCTATGGAGCAAGTGGTGGAAATTTTACATCCTTTTTCCTTTACCTTGGTAATACCTTGGGGATACCTTATACGAAGCTAAATTATCATTGTACTCTATCAAAAGGTATCAGCTCTATCTTAACATCCTTTCTACCATGTATTCATCAATATCTCTATAGAGATAGTGTGTGTTGGGCATAGTGCACTCATCCTAGAAGCCTGATGTATGGTGTCAAATTCACATATCCAATAACTAAGGCATCTAATAAGCCTTTGAACTAGTTTATATCATGAACCCCTCCACTTGGTCCCAAGCAGGGAAAATCATCTCTTCACCTCATAAATCCTACCCAAAAATCCATCTAAGCATAACGCTCCCATGGTATCCCCATCAGTCATAGCACCCATATGTTCTCATATACCTAACAATGTAAAATAAACACTATGTTGATACCATACCTTTTATGAGATCAAAATGCCCACAACTCCCTATAAAGTTGAACCAATAGCATAGGTACCCCTGTGAGTACTATGTGACACAAATACATCTCCACTAGTAGCCCCAATAATAAATAAAGGAACCTCTCACTGCTCAATTTAGGCAATCAATAGCACATCCCCATTATCATCATCATCAATCATATATCACCTCTATCCCTCTAACATAATGAAGTATAGTTGAAGCCTTCTACATACTACCTCACAAAATCAAGGTCATCCCATATAAAAACTCCATGAATTTTTCTTGTTCATCTCTTTCTATGTGATATATTAGCACCCTCATATGGGTAGCCACACGATCCTATGTATAACCTCAAGAAGGTAGTCATCTTACCTGTTGGAAGTAGAAAGGAGTTAGTGACAGGATCCCATCTCTTGATAAGTGCCACTATCATATCCATGTCCCATGTCACATGCTGGTAATACTTCATAGCACTAAAACCCACCTACTCTATATGGGTCCAATCATCAACAATCATCCTTTGAAGAATCTATGCAAATATTTTGGGCATCTAGTCTCGTACCTAGATCCTCTCCCATTCATGTAAGGTTTTATAACAACAACCTTAGTTCACTAACACACTTTTTCGATGAACTATATCATTTTCCATAACCTATGCTACTTTACCCATTTACCCATTACCCTTTACCATACAACATAACTACTACCTTAAACATCCAACCTTAAACCATTACCTATTAACCAACAACATTACCCTTGACCTTAACATTTTCAATTAGATTTTAACTACTACCTATCAAACATAAACATTACCCTTGACATCACTTTTAACCAAACACTCAAAACATCTAACATTAACTAAACTCTAAAGTCCTTCAACTTTAAAACATTCAACACTTTTCAAAAATATTTTCACCTATTATCGACTACCAATGGTCATGGTGACTATCAACGGTTAGGTGACCAAGCTATGATGACCATTTATTGACCATCAATGGTTGGTAATGACTACTGATGGTCACTATGTGTGATCGTTGGGGGACCAAATAAACCCTACCATTTCATAAACCTACACAAACACCAAATAATCTCTAAAAAATTATAAGAATATCTAAATATACTACTCCTACCCTACCCCTACATTTACCAAATTGAATAAAAAATTACAAATTTCAAATCTCTAATAAAAATAGACATTGCCTAAAACCTTAACACCAATAATATACAAAAAAAATTTCAAATAAGAGTGTATTCACCAAAATCAAACTACTCTACCAATTAAATGGTGTACCTACCTCATTCCTTGACTACCATCAAGGAGGATCCCTGGGACCCACTACCTAGCCATGTACCCTACCTCACCCACCCTGCATCCTTATTGATCTAACCTCTAGCCCATGCAATAAACCTCACCCAATCAACTACTAACAAACACCATCATAATTCTCTCATTAAATGCTAAGAAGAAAACACATAAGTCAAAAAATTGTTAAGCAAGTGAAAAAAACCCAAGACTAAACTTTTTGTCTCTACCCTTTTAGGGTTAACACCTGACTATTGACAATCAAGGTGACCACTGATTGGTAACCCTGAGGGTCAACCTTGACTATTGATGGTCAGACTTTTGGGTTCTCTCCTTTGAACAACTTTTTATATAAATTTTTTCACCTAAAAGAAAATTGCATGCCCACCATAGGATATTTAATTCTATAACAAATGCATCTACCACCACATTAACCTCACCACTAATTATTTTGACACAATTAGTGTACATTTTATGATGACCTAGTCTTGGTCCTTTTAACCAAAAAAATACTCACCATGTTGAACAATTTTGAACTTGTGCTACCCTGTGTATACCCAACCTATTTGTGTCTTTATAATAGCATGTCATACCTTTTTAATCCTCAAAAACACTAAAACATTATAGGATACTTGAGTGTACAAGTGTAACCCAACCATCACATGCAGTCAAGTGTTCCACTTGTCACTTGTCCTTCTAATACCGACCATATTTTTACCAACCATGACAACCTAGTTAATTCATAATCTTGACTATCATACTTAGTCACACTTTTTTCATGACTTTACACTTTAGTGCCTAAACTACCTACCACCAACACAACCACTTATGAAAATTTTACCCAATTTTGTTTCACCTCATCAATTTTGGATTTGAGGAGGGAACACCTCCTCTTATCCTTGGAGCAACAAAACCTTTGACTTGGAATCCTTTTTTATTTTTCATTTTATTTATATAAATTTAATAACAAAAAAGGGTAAATGTAGACACTGGAAAACCACACACTATGGTTCCAAGTGTCAATACACCCCTAGATCCGCTAGGGACCAATCTCAACCTTTCAACCACAAACCAAATCAAAGTTAAACTTACCTACTTTGATCAAACATAGAATTTTACCCTCAACCATTGATGGTCACCCTAACCATCGATGGTTAGGGTTGACTACTAACAATCAGGGTTCAACTGCTTAAATAGTCAAACTCTAGTAAACTCTTTCTTAATTTTTTATATTTAGCTCATATATTTTGTGTGTAAACTAATGCATATAAAATATAAATTGGAACATCTTGTTGAACCTCTTGTTAACATATTTTTTCACATCTCCTTCCTTCTTATAAGAATATAGGAAGAGAGGGTGAATCCAGATCTACAATCAAGTGATCATCATCTGCATCTAGAACTAGAGCCTCTTGCATTAACACTTCCTTTTATAGGTGTTCTTGCAGTGATCTACCTAACTAGAAAGTATTATTGAGGTCCAAAATTCTTTTATCCATTAGTTGATAGCCAAGAATCATAACTCTACTAAAATTTCTCTAGGCTCCAACAATCAATCAATCTTTCTATAGATCAACAAACAACAAGCTAAGTATTTGTTTTCAATTAGTTAGTTACTTTTATTCTATTTTACAATCAACCCATCCTAAATCCATCTTTTATAATTCAATTCTGTGACCTTAATAATATAGACTCTTATTGACTAGACCCAACCCATAGTAACTATCAATGGTCACCTTGACTACTGACGGTCTATCCCAAACACTAAAAATTACCCCAGCCATCAATAGTCACACCAATCCTTGATGGGCACTATGTGATAAAATAACAAGTTATTTTTACCCACTAGACCTTAAATGCATCCAACTTTATTTTGCTCTGCCTGATCATAGAGCTTTAACCTATTATTTGGACTATACCTGATTCATTTAACACTGATATTAATCTATTTATTTATATAATTATTTATTTAACATTAACATTAATCTATTTATTTCTATAATTATTTAAATTCACCTATTCATTTATCAAGCACTTCTTGTATTTCATCTCAGTGTCTTCTATGATATTTGAAAGTACTTTATCTTTTAGAACTTGATTATTTAAAAGTATGGATTGATAGCCTCTAAGGAAGCTTGCATTTCTTGGATCTAGTTGCTAGGAAATCCACCCTACTATCTAACTAATCAAACCATTTATTTTGAGTAATTTCCTATTTGTAGGTAATTCCTACCAATCCAAAGAGGATTATCTACAACCATCTTGATCAACATGCACACAACATATCATGTTTTTATACCACAACCTTCTCAAGTTTATTTTCTCTTCCTTCCAAAGAATATAATTAAAATTTCTCTGAAACACCTTGAGTTAATATGCCCCATCGATCTAAAGTTGTATACTTAGCCACATATCATTGATTGATGGGAACATGCTTGAGCTTTAACTATGCACCATGGATTAATACTTGTCACTTCTGCATTTTCTTTGAGATTTACTGAAAATTCCACCCTCATCTTGAGCCATTGATCTTATTTACATGGATCAAATGATAACCTTTGATCTATATTTATCTCATCATGGTTATGACACATGTCATTACCACATCTGAATTAGACCCTATAAAAAGTGAGATCTCATTCTTGTGACATATATGTTTGATGCATGATCGATTGCAAACCATTTATTTAATTTGTCGCTCACCAAGAGTTCATCACTTGTCCTCTTCACATTCCTTTGGAGGTTCTTTCACTTGTTGACCCTTGCCTACCATTGGATTATTAGGCAACCCACTAATATGGTGACATTTAACACTCTCATGGGGCACTTGGGACTTTTGATATTTAAATATTTCTCAAATTCCATTTTATCATCTCCACCTAGGTGAGTGTGCATCATTATATTATGATCCACAAGGTTAGTTGTGATTGGCTCAAGATTATCACAAAAATGATTAAGTCAAAGTTCGTAGAATAAATTAATTAATACAAAGAATTAGCCTAAGGTTTTTGGGTACATAAATAAATATGATGTAGGCTTTAGGATAGAAAATTAAAGTTCAATTTATAAAAAAGGGACCAAGCATTAATTAAACCATACTAATATATAAAAAGGGACCAAGGGCCATGATAAATAAAAGGGGACCAAACATGGATTTTAGATTAAGCTTTGGTCAAGTAAATAAAAATGACCAAAACTTAGTATTAAATTTAAAATAAGTCCATGGCATATTAAAATCATTCTTGCTTAAATTGCCCCTAATAATTTGAATTTAAATCAAAGGTCTTAAGCTAGGGCAACTGAAACAAGGGTCTTGAGATGCTCAAACATGACTTCAATTTGGATTGTGATAGACCATAGGCTAGTAAGGACCAAATTAATATCAAACTTGACATCTTATGAACACTTGAAAATAGGGAGTGGGATGAACAAATTAAGCATCTATGCTTAACAAGGGATCAATTGCTTTAGTGCAATTTTGGGCACTAATACTATGAAAGTGAAAACCTTGGCTCTACATGAACACAAAAATGTTAACTACAACATTCATGAAATCCTCAACCATATCATTATTCCTTAATAAATCAATGATCACATGGTCCAATGGACCAGTTTTTATGGGTTGATTCTTTTGATTTCCTCTTCTTATAGCAAGGATAACAATAAAAATCTCTTTAATTTCACTATCTACCATATTGTTATTAACACATTATTGATGTCAATTGACCCCTGGATTTTAATGGAACTTGGAATGAACCTATCCCAAACCCCCTCTAAATTTTTTGAGAACAATCCTCATCCTCTATTTACATGATTTTTCTATATTCCTTAACACTATGGGCTCCCAAATATACCCAATTCATGTAGATTAACAATATAAGCAAATGCTTATTTTTGGTATCAAAATATTTTAAGAAAGTTCGTCAAAAATTTTCTATGTTTAAAAATCCATTTGTAAAATGCTGTGGAAATTTTAGGACGTCAATCCATTATAAATTCAAAATAGAGAAGTTAGTTTAGTTGTCAAAATTTAGTAGAATTATGAATTGATTTTTTCTACTCTATCAATTCTCCATGTACAAATATTTATGTTGGTTATACCTATATAGTAAAAGTTTGTAATCTACCAGTGTCATCCAATCATACTAATGCCAAATTATAGATAAAGAAATTAATGTGTTGATATTGATTTATCCTCTTGTCTAGATAAGAAAATTGAGAATGCAGATATGTAAGATATTTTTAAAACTACTTATATCAATTGTAATTTTGACAATGTTTATAAACATGTATGCAATTTAATAATTTGTTATATTTCATATTGATGTAATTGATTTTTAATATTATGATGAAATTATGTAATATTAAGGTGTTTTGCATTGTGAATATTTAATATATAGTACAGGTTAACTTTTCCCATATCATTTGTAGAAACTTAATTCAAATTTTAAAATATTAGATATGTTTTCACACAAGTGAAAATGAAAAATATATGTTATTGGCACATTCACATTGATTTAAAATTTCAATGATTAAATACTCCTTGTGTTTAGCACTTTTGTGTGTAGAAAATTGTTTAATAAGGGATAGTACCAAAAAACTAATTCATATACACTTCAAAAAGTGTATATGAATTAGTTTTTTTTACTATCCCTTATTAAACACTTTTCCACACACAAAAGTGCTAAACACAAGTAGTATTTAATCATTTACAATTTAAATACATGTGAATGTGTCAATAACATATATTTTCCATTTGTACTTGTGTGAAAACATATCTAATATTTTAAAATTTGAATTAAGTTTCTACAAAAGATATGGGAACTTAAATACATTTATACTGGAATTGATGTATAAAAAATAGGCCAACTTTTGGAGGCCATAAATTTTGACCCATAGCTCCATTTGAGATCTTCCACATGCCAAAATGACCATCTCAAAAATTTCAAAAATTAAAGAAGGTTGTCACTAATCATATAAGAATACAAAGTGGTGATGAATCCGAGGAAGACACATATCATAATTAAGAAATTTAGCAAGAAGAAGAACAACAAGATCAACTACCTTGGATGGAAGAGAGAATGGTTTTGGATTTACAAGGAAAAAATAAAGGAATCAAAGTTGATATTATAGATTATGGAGTTAGTTTAAAACTAGAGGAGTGTAGATATTAGATGAATAGGATGGATAATTTGTTTGAGTGGAAGACTATGAAAAGATAAGAAGGTAAAGTTTGCATACACGACATAAAAAAGTCATGCAATGATTTGGTGAGATCACCTATAGAAAGTGAGACAAAGAAAATGTAAAAAGAAGATTAATTTATGGAAAATTTGGAGAAGAAGATGAGGTAGAAATTTCTTCTTGTGGATTATGCATAAACCCTATACATAATATTTTAGAATTTAAGGTAAAAATATCACAATATACAAGAGTATACAAATGAGTTTTACAAGCTTATCATTTGAATGGAACATGATGAAATAGAAGAAAATATGGATGAAAGATATGAAAATAGTTTTAAATTTAATATTCAAGATGAATTAAACATTCATAGAATACTTTAGCATGAAATAGGCTTATCAACTAGTTTTGAAGGCAGAAGAAAAATAAAATAGACAATATTTTAGAAAAATGTATCTTGGTCCAAGAAGAGGTATATCCCCTCAAATAAGAGGATGAGGTGGATTTAATACCAATAGAGGTGGGTATAATACCTATAGAGTTCAATCATTACATAGTGCAAAAAGATAAGATGAGAATAGGCAAGGGTTTCAATACCAATAAAGAGGAGGGTTTCAAAGAGGATGAGGTTACAATGGTGCTAAAGGATGGTTTTTGAATCAGTGCATATATTATGTTTATTATAGATGTAGAGAAGAAGGGAATAAACTATTTGAGTATACGCACTATCAATATCAAGAAAGGAGGCAAGAATATCACCTAAGAGTAAATCTAGTTGAGGTTGAAATACAAGAGTAAAATATTGAAATTGAACTAGCAGATGATGGAGATAATCTCATGATGAGAGGAATAATTATCATTCCAAAAAGGGAACAAATGCAGAGTAAAGAAGATTGTTATGTATGGCTACGATCAATTATTTTTTAAAAATTTGTAGTTTGGGTGGAAAGTTATGTAAAGTAATTATAGATGGTGGTATATTACAATTTTGAAGGGAAGCAAAAAAAATAAATAAAAATAACAAAAATAATATATGCACAGACTCAGATTGCTATAGAAATTAATAAAAAATATTTTTTTGAATCTTATTCATTCTCTATTTTAAAATCTATGATCAAGATCTACATTAATATAATTAAGGAACAAACAAAATTGGAAATACACTAAAGTTTAACTAATAGTTCTTCATGCAAATTGAGCTGTGACTGAACCAGTTGATCATGCAAACTATGTGCATGATGGAGGCTAAATAGGGAGTGAAGAAATTAACTATAGTTTCTAACAGGTAGTCTTGAAAATATGGTTTATAAAAAAATGATAGAATATTGTATCAATGTGCTTGCTCCTCTTGTGAAAAACATGATTTTTTGACAATGCAATTGTTGATTTGTTGTCACAAAATATTAGTGTTGAATTCTTCTGTGCTTGTAATAAATATATCAATACTCTCCTCATCCAAGTTGCTTGACATGATGCTAATGTGGCTGCTACATAATCTACTTCAGCTGATGAAAGTTTTACTATAGGTTGCTTTTTGGATGCCCATGTGACCACACCTATTCCAAAAAGAAAGGCATGTCTAGAAATACTCTTCCTATCATCAATACTACATGTAAAATCACTATCAATATAACCAGTCAAACCAAAATCATTAGTTGTGGAATATAAAATTTCATATTTTGTTGTTCCTACCACATATCTCAATATCCTCTTTCTAACTTTTCAATGTGAGTCTTTTGGTGACTCCATGAATCTATAGATTAAGCTGACCCGATACATGATATCTAGTCTTATAGATGTAAGATACATCAAACTACCAATTATTCTTTTGAATGTTGTAGAATCAATATTAGACCCTTTGTCTTCTTTACTAATTTTGGTCCCTATAGCAACTGGTGTAGGTGCTGATTTACAATTCAACATCTTAAACCTCCTTAACACATCCTTTGCATATTTCATTTGACAAATAAAAATTCCCTTCTCAGATTGTACAACTTTAATTCCTAAAAAATACTACATTAATCCAAAATCTGTCATCTAAATTCTTTCTTCATTGCTGATTTAAATGTGTCTACAAATAAATTATCAGTGAAAATCAAATCATCAACATACAAACACACAATCAAAATTTGACCTTCTTTGTTGATTTTTGTGTACAATGTAGGCTCACTATTGCTTTTGTTGAGTCCATTGTTTTTCATGTATGAATCAGTCTTATTATACCATGCTCTTGGTGCTTGCTTGAGACCATAGAGGGCCTTCTTCAATATGTAAAATTTTTCTTCATGTCCATGCACTTCATAACCTGGTGGTTGTTTCACATACACTTATTCATCTAGAAAACCATTCAAGAAGGCTTATTTGACGTCCATTTGATATACTTTCCAATTATTTTGTGCAACTATTTCTAAAACCATTCCAATATTATCAAGTCTAGCAACTGGAGCAAATGTTTCATTATAATCAATTCCATGTTCTTATGAAAAACCTTTTTCTACTAACCTTGCCTTGTGCTTTTTAACCTTTCCTTCTGCATTAAATATGGTCTTATAAACCCATTTGAATCCTATGTAATACTTACCTTCAGGTAGATTAACTAGATCCCATGTTTGGTTTCTCTCAATGGCATTCATCTCTTCATCCATTGATTTTATCCAATGTTCCTCATTAACTTCTTCTTCATAATACGTAGGATCATGAGAGAAAAAGGCAAAATTTGAACATAAATCCAACTTTTATTCTTCTTGATCATAAATCTCATTCAAGTTTCTCATTTTATTAGCTTCAAATTTTGATCTTAAAGTGGCAAGAGTTGGATCTGATTCATCACTTACTTGTGAATTGGGAGTAGGATGACATGCATGACTAGATGATTCACCTTGTGCTAAGCTCCTAGGTGATCTTATTGGAGTGCTTGTTCATGCTTGTGGAGAGAATTGATCACCTTGAAAATTTTGTTCTTCAAATTCTTCTTCATTTTGGGGAATTGGTGCTCCAATTGTGATGGTTTTATCAATGCTTCCATCCCATGCTTCTTCTTCCTTAAATTCCACATCTCTGCTAATAATCAGTTTCTTGGAAATGGGGTTATACAACTTATAAGCCTTTGATTCTTCACTATAGCCAATAAAAATGCATTTCTCACCTCTATCATCAAGTTTTATTCTGAATTTAGATGGTATAAGAGAATATGCAATACAACCAAGAATTCTAAAATGATGCACACTATGCTTCTTACCACTCCAAGATTCTTGTGGAATTCGATTCTCGACACTCTTTGTTGGGCTTCTATTAAGAATACATATTTCACATGTTACTGCTTCTACCCAATATTCATTTGATAAATGTTTGGCCTCCAACATGCTTCTAGCCATCTCCATGATTGTTTTATTCTTCCTTTATGCTACACCATTTTGCTATGGTGTGTACCTTGTAGTCAGTTGCCTTTTAATGCCATGATATCTGAAAAAATATTGAAATTCATTAGACATATATTCACCTCATCTATCTAATCTAAGTACCTTGATGTAAAGGCCACTTTGCTTTTCAACCATAGCCTTGAATTCTTTAAATTTTCAAAAGGCTTCAGACTTTTCCTTGAGAAAATATATCCAAGTCTTTCTGCTAAAATCATCAATGAAGGTTAGAAAATAAGAACTACCTCCAAATGATGGAGTTTGCATTGGTCCACATAAATCACTATGGACTAGCTCCAATATTACCCTTGTTGTATATGAAGCTCCTACTGGAAAGCTCTCTCTATGTTGTTTTTCTAGAATGCAACTCTCACATGAACTTCTTGGTTATTATATTGGTGGCAATCCCTTCACCATATTTTTATTTTATAACAAATTCAAACCTCCAAAATTTAAATGTCCATACCTTAAATACCATAGCCATGATTGGTCTAGATGCATGGTTTTCAAGTGGGCTTCCTCTTCTCCTTGGATGCACTGAATTCGAAGAGGGAACATCCGATTCTTGGTCATCTCCACTTTTTATATCAACCTGTCATTTGGAAATTTGTCTAGTCTTGTGCAAACATTATCCATAAAAGATACTCTGTAACCTTTCTTTATGAACTATCCAACACTCATAAGATTATGCTTTAGTCTAGGTACAAAATAGACATCAGGAATAAATATTCTTTCACCATTTTTTGCCAAAACTTTTATTACTCCTTTACCCATTACATCCACTCTATTATCATTTCCTAATTTCACTTCAGATTTAAGGGAATCATCAAGACTAGCAAAAAATTCTTTATTCCTTGTCATATGGTTACTGCATCAACTATCTAAAAACTAAATATCTCTAGCATTTTCTTGAGCAACATGACAAGTGAGGAATAAGCTTCCAAAATTAGAATTAGATTCATTTGTGTAATTAACATTCTGCTTGTCCACATCTCCTTGTTTCTTTCTGCATTCACTTGCATAATGTCCATATTTTTTGTTGTAATAACATTAAATGTTAGATTTATCAAACCTTTGTGAATTTTGTTGGAAGTGATTGTTTCCATGTCCTCTATTATTATAGTTTTGATTATTGTTTTCACCTTGATCTGGATTGTTACTTCCATTTTTGCCTCTGCCTCTTCCTCTGAAGTTTGACCTTCCTTTTCCTCTTCCTCTTCCTCTACCAAATGATACCTGAGACTTGAAAGCATTCTCAAAAGAAGTATTATTATTCTTGTTCATTTTGGATTCATATGTTAACAAAGATCCCATTAATTCATCTACTGATAACTATTCTAAATCCTTGGTTTCCTCAATAGCTATAGCTATTGCATCAAATTTGCTAGGTAAACTCCTATGTTTTTTTTTTTGTGATATTTTGATCTATTATTGTTCCTCCATTAGATCTAATTTGATTCACAATATTCAATACTTGACCCATAAACTGGTCTATAGACTCTGAATCATTCATTTGAAAATTTTCAAAATTTTTTCTCAGAGATTGTAATTTAGCTACTTTCACTTTTGTATTACCTTTATAGGTAGTCTCTAAGATTTTCCATGCTGACTTGGATCTCATTGCTGCTATAACTCTAGAAAAAATGGATTCATCTATTTCTTGTTGGATTAGAAATAGAGTTTTTGCATCTTTTTTCTTATTTTCTTTAAGCTCTTCCTTTTGTGCTCGAGTTAATTCCTGATGGACAGCCTCATCCTGTGGTTCTACAAAGCCATTTTCTACCAAATCCCAAACATCTTGTGAGCAAAACAATGTTCTCATTTTAATTTCCCAAAATCATAATTCTTACAATTAAAAATGGGAATTTTGAGCTAAAAAATGTTGTTGTTTGTTTCCATGTCTCTAGCTAAAAAAACCACACCAAAAAATATATTAAATGCTACAGCATTCAATCTCTCCTTAGAGATCTACACTTGTAAGATTTTATTGCTGTTGTAGCCTTTCTCCTCCCTGGGTCTTGTTTCTACCGCTTGAGGTTTGCTATTTAGTTGGCTGCGTTATTCAACATATACAACCAGAATGAACAACGACTATAATTTATCTATATTCTCTATCCTCTAATGTGTTTCGATGGCTTACAAGATCTAGATGTGGTTGGGACTAAGGGTGATAATGTCTATGCAAGGAGGGTTGACCAATCAACTTCAACGCAGCCTGAGCTCTGATACTAATTTTGAAGGGAAGCAGAAAAAAATAACAAAATAATATATGTGTAGACTCAGATTGCTACAACAATTAATAAAAAAGAATTTTTTGAATCTTATTCATTCTCTATTTTAAAATCTGTGATCAAGATCTATATTAATAGAATTAAGGAACAAACAAAATTGGAAATACACTAAAGTTTAACTAACAGTTCTTCATGCAAACTGAGCTGTGACTGAACCAGTTGATCATGCAAACTGTGTGCATGATGGAGGCTAAATAGGGAGTGAAGAAATTAACTGTAGTTTCTAATAGGTAGTTTTGAAAATATGGTTTATAAAAAAATGATAGAGAAACTAAATTTACAATATGAAAATAATCCTAATCTTTATCGTATTTCATGGTTTAAGAATGGGAATGAAGTTACAGTAGATAAAAGGTGTTAATTCAAGTTTTATATATAAAAAAGTTATAATCATGAAATATGGTGCGATGTTATCCTGATGGATGCATTCCATGTGTTATTTGGAAGACCATGGAAATTTAATAAGAAAATAATTTATGATGGATCAAAGAACACATACACTTTTTGGAAAGCTGGTACAAAAGTACTTTTTTTACTTCTTAAATAGGAATAAAAGATAGAAAACATGCTCTCTACTAAAAAATTTATCTAAGATATGAAGGTAGCAATTTGTTGTTATGTATTAGTAGTAAGAATGAACACATAAAAATGATACAAATACTAACAAAAGTAACAAGAGTGTTGAAAGAATATACAAATGTTATGCTTGATAAGTTACTAGATGGTTTACCACCAAGGAGAGATATTTATCATCATGTTAATTTGATTCTAGGATCAGCTCTACCCAATCAAGAAAATTATAGGATGAGTCCAACAGAACATGCAAAATTATGTAAATAGGTTTCCAAATTGTTAATAAATAAGTTGATAAGAGAGAGTATGAGTCCATGTGCAACACTAATTTTTATAACTCTAAATAAAGATGAATGATGGAGAATATCTGTGGATAGTAGAGTAATTAATAAAATTACAATCAAGTATAGATTTCCTATACATCATTTAGATGATATGATGGATGTACTTGTAGGAGCAAAATATTTTACCAAGATTGATTTAAGAAGTGGTTATTATCAAATTCAAATTCATGAAGGAGATGAGTGAAAAACTGCATTCAATACTAAGGATGGATTATATGAGTGGATGGTGATGTCCTTTGAAATATATAATTAACCTAACACAGTTATGAGGATGATGAATACAGTGATAAGAGATTATATTGGTAAGTTTGTGGTTGTTTATTTTTATGATATTTTCATACTTAGTAATACTGAAGAAGAACACTTTCAACATTTGATAATGGTACTGAATTTTTTAAGAAAGGAGAAGTTATATGCAAATTGGAAGAAGTGTAGGTTTGTGAATAATAGTTTGGTATTTTTTGTATTTGTAGTTTCAGTAGATGTTGTGGGAATGGATGAAAAAAATATAAAGATAATTTTTGAGTGGCTTATTCCAAAAAGCATTATAGAGGTAAGAAGTTTTCATGGTTTAGCAAATTTTTATAGAAAATTTATTAAAATATTAGTAGTATTGTGGCACCAATAATAGATGGCATGAGAGGGAAGGAATTTACATAGACTAGAGCAGCCACAAAAAGCTTTGAATTTTTTAAGTAGATTACAAAAAGACCAATTTTAGCATTACTAAATATTAACAAAGTGTTTGAGGTTGATTTTGATGCTTCATTTGTAGGAATTGTTAATGCGTTGAGTCAAGAAGGAAAATCAATAAAATATTTTAGTGAAAAAATGAATGAGGTAAGAACAAAGTATTCTACCTATGATGTTGAACTTTATGAAATTGTACAATCATTAAGACATTAGAGGCATTACCTTGGGCCTAAGGAGTTTATTTTATTTACATATCATGAGGCTTTGAATTATGTGAATACACAAAATAAGTTGAATAGTAGGCATGCAAAGTGAGTTTCTTTCTTGCAATAGTATACTTTTTTGTTGAAACATAAATCATGAAAAAAAAATTAGGTAGCTAATACATTGAGCAGGAGAGTAGCATTATTAACTTCTATGGTGGGTGAAGTAGTTGGATTTGAAGTTATTAAAGAATTATATGATACTGATCCATATTTTGGCAAGGTAGTTGAGAAATGTAAGAATCCATTAGTAGGTGAGACAAAACTTAATCATGGTGAGTTCTTATATAATAAGGTTATCTCTTCAAAGGGAAATAATTATGCATTCTAGTTGGATCTCTATGAGATAATCTAATAAAATAATTACAGAGTGGCAGTTTGGTTGGACATTTTGGTAAGATGAAGATAATAGCTTTGATGGAGGAAAAGTATTTTTGGATAAGGTATGTTTCAAGGTGCAAGATATGTCAGGTGGTTAAAGGACATACATGAAATAATGGACTATACATACCATTCCCAGTTGTGAGAGAACTATGGATAGATTTGATTGTGGATTTTATGTTGAAATTACCAAGCACACAAAGAATTAATGATTTAATTTTTGTTGTTGTAGATATATATTCTAAAATGGTTCATTTCATTACATGTAATAAAACCAATGATGCTACTAGAGTTGCCGAATTATTTTTAAAGATATTGTGAAATTGCATGGTGTTCTAAAAACTATTACTTCAAATAGGGACATAAAATTCTTAAGTCATTTTTGGAGGAATTTGTGGAAAAATATGGGTACTAAGCTACAATTCAGTAGTGAATATCACCCATAAATAGATGGATAGATAGAATTTGTGAATAGGAACTTGGAAAATTTGTTGAGATGCATAATGGGAGAGAAGTCCAAGCAATGGGACTCTAATTTACCACAAGCTAAGTTTATATATAATAGTTCAGTGAATAGATCAATAGGAAAATCATAATTTTAAATTATCAATTAGAAAAATCATATGGGTATTTTATATTTTCTACAATTTCTTATTATAGATCAAATTAGTGATGATGCAGAAGCATTTACAGAGCGTATACAACAATTGCAAGGAGTAAGAATAAATTTATAGAAAATTAAGGAGAAATATAAAACATCAGTAGATGTCAAAAGAAGATCTAAGGTATTTGAATAAGGAGAGTTGGTAATAGATTATTTGAGGAAAGAAATACTTTCAAAAGACATGTACAATAAGTGGAAGTACAAAAAAATTAGACCATGCAGAATTGTGAAAAAAATTAATGACAATGATTATGAGGTGATTTTAGCATAGAATTTTGATATCTCTCTAATATTTAATGCTTCATATTTATATTAATTCTATGGATAAGATGGTGAAGGTGATGAATATGAAGAAGTAAATTGGCAGTAGTATGTTTCAAAAAAGAAGAAAGAAAAGACAGTGTAGGTTTTGTATATGAAGATAGTGAGCACAAGGCAAGGTAGTTATAATATGTATTTGGTATAGTGGAAATGATTAAAATAAGAATATAACACTTGGATGAAAGAATGAGAGTTAAATAAGATTGACAAAGACAATTAATAGCACTACAATCATGGCAACTCACAGGAGCTGATTTTTTTCAACCAAAGAAGAATGATGGAACAAAAATAGGCCAACTTTCAGAGGCCATAAATTTTGACTCATAGCTCCATTTGAGCTCTTCCACTTATAAGTGTTTTCTATACATTTGGAGGCCAAATTTCTATTTATAAAAATTGTATATTTTTATGACCGAACATTAAATTAAGTTTAAATTTGTCTTATAGGATAATTTAAGTGTTTAGAGTATTTTGAAAGATTTTTAAACCTTCACACAAATACATGCGAAACTTAATATAAATAACAGCTGCTAAAAATAGGGTTTCTAGATTTTAGTCTTTTTGGAATTTTTGTATGTCAACTCTAATTCTGAGTTGAGGCTTATTTAAGAATAATTTATGTTTGTAATTAATTAATTTCATTCAATACAAATCAATACAAATTATTTTTTAAAAATCTTTACCTATATAAAAATTATTGTCTTGATAATTTTAGGTGTCATCAGGATTTCTATAGTTAAACAATATTTTATCCACATTTGTTATTTTTAAAATAACAATCAACTATTTTTAAACGGAATTTTTTTTTGATGATTAAATATTGAATACACCTTTATTAAATACCTTATACCCAAACAATGTTAAGTACATTACATAATAATTTTTAATATTATTTTATTCAGTTATTGGATCCATTTCCATCAACATTGATTTACATTTATTTTTGATAGCTAACATTATCTATAATGTTTTAACACTTCTTGATCAATTTGGCTTCTATTTACATTGAATTATACTGAACTGCATGTGAGGGTGGATGGCACTAACCATCGGCTAAAGATAAGGATTGAACACAATGACCAGGACTTGCACAATTATGGGAGCATCTCTCTATGACACTTAAAACATCAATAATTGATAATATCTTTATTGTGCATCGATATGTAATAGAGGACACAAAAAAAATACTCAAATAGTTCTAGCTCTAATTACACGCATATCTATTCATTATATCATTGTGTTTTAGTATCATAAATAACTTATTAGAATGGTGTTTTGTAATCATAGAGAAATGAGGATGTGAATAAAGCACTAACGGAAAGTTAGTTGAAAAGGTTTGTAAAAACTACTAATTTTTTAAATGTGTACCATACATCATTTCAATCAATACAAGTGATATAATTCAAAATAATAAATAATTTTACTATTTTTGGATTTCAAGAATATAATGGCAATATTAACGGCTTCGTTTGTTTACCATGTTTTTTTATTCAACTCTAGATGTCTTAGAAAATAATTAACTTAACGTTTGAACACTAGTTACCAATATTTTTAATAGAAAAAGAAAACTTGTTGAAGTCCAACATGGAAGAAAAATTATTATGTTAATAGAGATAATCTATATTGATAATGTGGGGTGGCAATAGAGTGTAATGTCCTTGAAATGTTAAAAATTAATAATTATCTTAAATTTTTATTTTTTCATAAACATAAATTTATAATAATTATGATCAATATACTTTTTATTTTTCTAAAAATTTTATGGCTTGTTCAATAAGAAGCAATAGAATATTAATATTTTTTCCATTTAAATGTTTAGGTTTGAACATCATACACATTGGCAGTTTTCTTTACATTCTCATGTAATATTTTTGGAGAAAACAACTAAACTGTTATAGTGTTATTAATAAGGCTAAATTGATTTAGATATAATTTAGTTTAAGGGTGCCATGGTTATTTTTTACCTCAATAGTTACAATTGTGGAAATTAGATAAGATATATGATTGTGACTTCTTCCATATAACCATGTAGAGTGTCTATTCTCTAGTTCATAAAAAAAAACCTGATTTATCATAAAAATTCAAAATACATATTTTTATAAAAAATATTTCTATCATAACTATCTTTAAAATATCAAATTACATATTTTAATAGAAATCAAATTAACTCAAAAATATTAGCTTCCTAAATATAATTCAAATTTTGAAAGCAAATATATCATAAATTATTCATCAAATATCTCTTTATTGTGCAGACTAAGGAAATCATCAACTATTATTCCTTTTATCTATTTGTTTTACGTTTGAATAGTGAACCAACTTAAAATTCATTCCAAAAATACTCTATAAAATATGGCAAATAATCAGATAACACTTGGGCATATTATTTAATCAAATATCTATAAACAAAAACAAGATAACTTTTCTTTATTCTAATCTAAAACCCAGAGACTTAACGCAGGGCGCCGTTGTTAGATTTCCGATTAGTTTAGACGTAGACGCGGATACTCTGCATTGGCCATGCTGTAAAGTCAGCCCGGAGAAGGAACATTACTGCAACAATTTTGACACATCAGCTTTGTAATGCTGACGTGTTATACAGAAAATTTCATAACTACAATTCAAAACCCCATCCGACAGTTTTTTCCTTTCATACAAAATCAGTTAAAAAATCAACATCGATTGAAACAACAGAATACAAAGAAAAAACCTAAGAAATCGCATCTTTGATACTTCAGAATCCATAAGCATATTCGATGATCATATCTTCTTATTCGTGTCGACCCCTTTTTCTTTGATCAGGTCTACCATAGGCTGACACACGACCCCTTTTTCTTTGACTAGGTCTGCCACATTCTGACACACGACTGTTCAACGGGAAATTAGAAGAGGGCGAATTGAGTTGTTGCCGGTGCTGAAATTGTTGTTGATCATCCTTCAAAACAATCTGAACGTTTACAGAAGGAGAAAGCCTCGATGTAAGATCAGTCTGTTGCTCAAAATGTGGGGACTCAACCCTGGAAACATCCTGAAAGTTAACAGTAGACTGCAAATTGACATTGTGTTGATGTTGATACTGAGATTGTTGTCCATGAACCACCAAATCATTCCGACGGTTTAACGGAGTCTGCGAATAGGAGGAGTTATGTTCATGAAATTGCTGTGAATCAGCTCTGAAAGCATTCGGAGAGGGTCTATACTCAAATTGTTGTCGTGCGTGAAATACTTGTGGTTGTGGATCAGCGATGGAGAAAACAGGTTGACCTTGTGGTACTTCTAAGTAAATTTGGGTACCCATGTCAGGTGGTCTGGACGGAAGGGATGAGCTTAAATTATCGGTGGTGTGAGTGTCACAAGGAATGGTAGCCATATTTAAGCTGGGAAGCTGACCAGGCACGGCCAGAGGCAGAGGGCCAGAAAAAGCAACGGTACAGTAGCGAGGCTTACCAGGCACAGGCACAGGCTGAGGCAGCCCTGCAAATAGATATCAGATAAACAAAAAATTCATTTCTTAAAGTTTACAGTGATCTAACAATGATAATTACATATTGTAAAAAATTTGTAAAGCATGAAAGATAAAATTATCCTTACAGAACTTGAGTTGAATCTCTATTTTTGCAGCGGTGAATATTTTCCTATTCATAACAGTTATTACAAATTTTTGAAGCAGTTAGTATTATCGTTACCTGTGAATGGAGTCAGAACCCATGTGGTGTTTTCATGACGATGCTGTGAAGGAGGTTGCATGCTCGAATTGAAAGAAGAAACACCGTTGCGGCTTCGTCTCCCTGGCCGGCCGACAGTGCTCGGCACATCGATTCTTGTAAATTAAAACGAGAATGCAATAAATAAATAAATTTGCATATTAAAGAGAAAAAATCACTTACGCGTCTGTATTACTCACGGTGAGAATGATCAATCAGAAAGAAATAAAGAAATTGATTTTCTATATTAAAGAGAAAAAAACACAAAAAGCAACAGGATGCGTCGGTATTACTCACGGTGAGAGTGATCGTCTACTAGTGTAACGAACATCTGAGGTTAAATTGCCGGTAGTCTGAGTGTCAAAAGGAAGAGTCGTATTCCAGTCAAGAAAAGTCATATTCCGATCAGGAAGAGCCATGTTCAATTCAAATCTCTGAGGCTCATCAGATAGAATCTGAGGATCAAAAGGAAGAGCAATTTTCCAGTCAGGAAGTGCCATTTAGCAGTCGAATCTCCGAAGCTTAGGTGGAAACCAATTTCTAATGTTTAGTAACGGTGATATATAAACTTACTGACAATTGTCTTAAAATATTGCATATGGAAAGATAAAATATTCGCTTTTAAATTTTTTTAATTATACGAAATAAAACTAACCACAGATAACTCACAGTTAACTCATGCACTATCTAAATATACATGTGAATATACTTTTTTATACATAAATAAATTATTATAAGATTATTTAAATATTAACTAATATATATTTATAAAATGTATAAGTTAATATATTTTTCTGTAAATAAATAAATTATTATAAGATTATCTAAATAATAAAAATAATTCATATGAAAACAAATTAATTTTTTTTTTTTTTAAATTTATTATTCTAAAAACAATTTAATAATATATTAAATGATTTTAAAACAATTAAATGAATTTATTTATTTATTAATGACATTTAACCAACATTTTTTTTCTTTTAATTTTTTTTTCCTTAAATGGAGAAAAAAAAAAAACCTATACATAATATTTATGAAAATTTGCAAAATCGAACTACTCAAACATATTTAACGGGGAGACCGACCTACCTGCGCCAACTGTCTTTGCACCATCTTCGTTTATTTTTTCTATCGCTTACCACATTTATGGGTGAGCGGTAAGCTCCTACGACTATATAATATCTTGCTGTAATATTTGGAGAGTTCTACGGACTAGTATATAAAGAGGTTGCTTACGTCATGTTTGGCAATAGTTAGCATGAGTATTAAAGTTTTAGTTATATCATTTCACCAGTTTGAAAAGTTGTTTGTTGTTTAACAATAGATTGGCAAGTACTAAAGAAGCTCTGTGTCGTTCATTATAGTTAGTAGTGCTATGTTTGAAGTTATATTGAGTTCATTACAACACTAGAGATAGTAGTGTTATGTTTAAAGCTCTGTGTCGTTCATTATAGCACAAAGAAGCTCTTCCCAGTCTGCCCAGTTTATTACAGCTAAAAGTGTTATGTTTGAATCTCTGCCCAGTTTATTACAGCTAGTAATGCTATGTTTGAAAGAAGTGTAAGAAGAAATTCCTGGATGTTTGTTCTATTAAATCCATCTAAACATTGAAGCTCTGTATTATCAATATAAAAACATTTTGTTTTGTGTTTCAAATCTTTTGATGTCATCTTTTATTACTTACGTTTTTTTTTTAACATGATTTTTGTTTTGCTCTATCAAATCCATCAAAACATTGAAGCTCTGTGTTATCAATATTAAAACATTTTGTTTGTTTTATATCTTTTACAGAACAAACAAAATGTACTGTGTTTCAAATCTTTTGATGTTATCTTTTATTACTTGCGTTCTTTTTTCTCATGATTTTGGTCTGTTGATTGTTTGTTGTTTATTATAACAAATTATTGAACGTTAGTTTCCTTCAAAATCTAGCGTGCTTCCATAAAGACACCGAGGAGTAAAAGGAATATTCCGATTTAAGGAGGTTGAAGAAAGAAAACACACGGTCGCTTCCTCTTCCTGCCTCTCGTACATTGATCGATGTTACGATTCTTCAAAATTAAATGAAATAATAAATAAGAAAAATGATATTGTATATTAAAAAATAAAGAATACATTTTAATATACCATCTTCAAAGTTCAAATAAATTAATAAACAAAAAATAAAATTATATATTAAAAAATAAAAAACATACTTAAACATGCTTTTGTTCAAAATTTAAATAAAATAACAAATAAATAAAATATAATTATATATTAAAAATAAAGAACACACTTAACCATGCGGCGTCTATATTACTCACGGAAACGGTGAACGAACTCCAGGTTTAACATTCGTCTGAGTTAAATACTGTTGAGTTGACAACAACTGTAATCATGCAAACAACTAATACTGTTGACTCAGCAGCAACTATAATCATGCAATTAATCATTTGTGTAATCTTTGAATAATCTGTTGGGACAGATTAGTTAGCATGCATATTTCATAAATATTTGATATCTTGATTTTATTTTTTAATCAAGAATGTATCGATGAATGTAGCAGAAGCAAGCAATTTTATTTTTGGCTGTTCTGAATTTTCCGATCATGCATTCTGCATAATTGGCCGTGAAAAATTTATATTGTTTTTTAATCAGTGGTTTATTTAATATATTTAAAAATCTTCCCTCTTCATAATTTTCCTAACGTTTTTATGTTGGATTCATCTGTAGATTCAACAAAATATAATATTATCCAAGCAATTTGCATTAAAACAACTAACAGAAAAATCAGTAAATTTGCAATCACAAATTTTCCCTCAAATTTCGCCCAGGAATAGACAATATTTTATATTCCAAATCTTTAAAAAATTTGAAAAACCAGTACAAGTAAACTGAAATGAATGAAACTGCAGTGACAAACTTCCTCCGTTTACATCTAAAGAATTGCGCTGGATAGGATAATAATTTTATGAAAACAGAAAATTGAGTTTCAGTGCTTTTACCTCTCCGATGGAGATTCCCATGCCCTTCAATAGCCAAGACTCTACCACAAAATCTGCATCGCTATTCTCTAGCCATGGCGTCGCAACCGTTGAACCTTCGCTCGAACTGAAATTCAGTTGAGATAATTTTCTTAGGAGAACTCAAAGAATTCAACAAGATATTACGATTATTTAACGGTCAGCGAGAGAAGCAAAGACTTAGGTCATGTAGATTTGACGGCAGGCGGGGTTTTCTCTTACAATTTGATTGTACTGTCTCACGTCATTTTTAGGTGCTCTGACGGGAGTATATTGACTACAAATAATGGTGGAGAATATCAAAATGTTTTAGCTATTTACAGCCTGGTCTTATGATAACGCACTTATAAAAAGAGTTGTAGGTGCTGATAGATTTCTTAGGAGTACAAATGCATGAAATGGTTTCATGGATTTTAAAATTTTCAAAATGTATATTTGTAGAGAAAATTTAGGAAATTTGAATGTAAAATCAAATTAAAAAGATATTAATAAAATACTTTTTATTGGGTTATAAAGTGCTTAAAATTTTTATGTAGTTGTTGCAACTTCTTGCCCCTAGCTGCTATCCATCTTTAAAAATCTTTTTTTTATACAGCTTCTGCTCCTATTTTTTAGATAAAGATTCAAGATTTTGTATTTCACTAAATTTAGACTTATATGGGACCAACTGCAACTGCAATATAATTACAGTTGCCTCCTCCATGAGACCATGCTCTTAGTGTCTACTTCCAAGGACTTAATTTATATGTGAGTAAGGGATAAGGGTGAAGATGAGTGCCCCTTTAATTTATTTAATTGATGGAGGAGTGACATCACCCAAAAAATGACCGCCCTTTGCACATGAACACTGTTGCATTTTAGTACATTAAATTTGATGTCTCTTCTCAATTCACATAGCCCAAACAAACAAGTCACATAGTTTAATGAACATACAGATGGGCTGCTAGAACAATCCACACAATTACAGCTACAAGGTAAAATGTAGTTGAACATAGATACAATGCACACCCAAAAGATGGGTACAATCTAGTGCAACTATAATAAACCTGTAGGTTGGCTGATTAGAGTAAACTAAAGGTCAATCAGGTATAATTAGGGGTATAGTTGAGTAGGTCAACCTTCAAAAAAAGATTTGAAAATCCATCAAATTACTAAAACTACATAAAAAAATGCTGAAATGCGAAACCTACAAATGAAAAATTAGATCTACATAAAACTATATAACTTTCTTGAAATTCAAATAATACCCATTGAGTTCTTGATAAAAAATAGTAAAACCTAGAAAATATTTTTTGCTTATACCTCCATCCAGGATGGATATGTTTGAAATTTAAAAATTTGTTTTCAAACCCACTAAAATGGTAATAAATGGCATGCCACTAAACTATGTCATGTTTGGAATTGATCCTAAGGTTTTGACACCTTATAAATGTAACGACACTATCATTTTTTCATTTAAAGACCCTGACAGTATAAATTTGTATGGACTTTAGAGAAACATAACTGAACCCTTCAAAAGAACTAACATCATGAAGAACACAAAGAAGGAGATAGAATGCAAATGAGATTAGAATAGAATCCATGACATTTACTATACCATCACCATTCTTGTATCATTTTTGAGTGGACTATAATTGAGGACCGAGACTAGATGGGATCAAATGTATGAAGGTTAATCTATATGTAATAGTGAAATCATGAACATATGAGAGGAAAAAACTCCACAATATGCAAGAGTAATCAAATACAATAACATAAACCTAGTTCATTATATATAGAAGCAATATAGACATGTCCTCACATCCTAGTGAATGTGGGATTATCTTCCCCAATGACCTTGATTAAACACCTATGTGACACCTAAACAAGATAAATAGACCATGTAGTTAAAAACTAAATGTGGGGAAAAATCCTACACCAACATATTTAACAATTTTAACCTTCAATAAAGGATTTTAGAAATTATCCTAGTATAGATTAGATCCTTTTTTACAAGAGAATGTTTGCAATGTAATATAACATTTTTAAACATTTTTTATATTGTTGAATCATATGATGTTCCATAATACATCAGTATATCACACATCATACACAATTAACCTAAATCACCAACAAGAATAATTTTTCTTACACTAAATGGATCATTTTTATGCTTAAAAAAGCTTCCCCTCTCTATTGGTCAATTTGTGTAATAAATTTGGCCCTATGAAACTCATTTCATATATTGTAATGTGTTGTATTTATTGCAAATTTTTTTTGTAATAATATAATTAGTTTTCCTCCCAATGTTTTCACTTCATTTATAGGCATATGAAGGCATGATTGGATTGTTGATGCATTAATATGAAACATTGCAATAGCTTTTTTCAAAATTAATATTAATGTTTTATTACTATGAGTTGCATGTAAACTTAATACATGTCTTATTTTTTATAAGATATGATACCATTTTAGCATGTTGATTGTACTTAAAATTAGATGTATTAGTAGAATGGGAATCATATATTTGGTATTTGATTTGATTTTGTTTCATAAATGAAATTTCTATTTCCTTCACGAAATATGAAATATTAGTATCATCCTTTATTATGATGTATATAAAAGTTAAGATAACAAAGTATATTAATTCTATTAAATTGAATATAATTTCTAAGGTGTAGCTAAAATAAAAACCACAATTCATTGTGCTATGCAAAATTATGATGAAGAATGTCATCATCTAGAAAAAAATTATTCTCACATGCTTTATAATGAACGTGCCACTGGTGGTAGGAATTTTTTATACATTTTTAAAATATCATTACTTTATCAACAAAAAATAAAATGTCGTGAATAATTTTATGAATGGCTACTTAAAATATATGTTCTCTCGAATACAACAATGCATAAGTAGTATTATATTTTTAAATAATTACAAATAACTTAGGGAAGACATGAATAACAAGTTCTAAACAAACAAAAATGAAGGAAAAGTACAAAAAATCACAAATCATGATCAAATCAAAGAATACCATGTAAAAACAACATAAAAGGATTAGGTTTTTACTATATGTGATCTGATTATATGAAACTAGAAAGGAACTATAGTTGACTGACAAATGTAACTATTATTGTGAATACTTAAACTGTGACTATAAATGCTTAGGTTCCTGAACATTTGTAAGAGCACATGATTGAATCACATTGTTTTCCCCCAAAATATTATTATTTTTTGTGTAAATAATTAAGAAATAATTATCTATAGCTACTTGAAAAACATCTCTATGTGTAAAAAAATACCTTTCGACAGACACAAATGACCTAAAAATAACTTCTTCCAAGTTTAAACCTTAATAGGATGTATAATAGTTGTAATAATACAAAGAAAAAATTATATTATAATGGATTGGAATAACCACAACCACCCCAACCATGACTAGTCATTAACTATATATATAATAATTTAAATAGGGAAATAAATCCCACATATACCTCTCACTTAGAGTTCGTTATAAAATTGTGTTTCCTTGGTTACATGTATGCATCTATACATGGATTGAGTGTGTGATAATTATTTTATTTAAATTATGTAATGATTAATAAAATCTATTAGAATTAGATTAGAAAAGAATACTTAAGATTTTATCTATATGAAATAGTCTGAGTGTGTCTCAATATTTAAATTCTAAAGAGATATAATATATGACTTAGTTGTGACATTATAACAATCAACAAAGTAAAAACCACACTCTACTTAACCTAAAATTCTAAACCAAACTATAAGGGAGGCTCTAAATTTATAAATTAACCATTGCTAAGGCGAAAGTTAGGATCAACCCATACAGGACAAAACTAAGTGTCACTATTGAGCCATGGTAGTCAATCTTATTTTGATATGAGACATTTGAAATTCAGGATCTAATTGGGTGCTCATACCAATGTTTAGAGGGTTTTTTTAGTGTTTAATAGTAACTATGATAAACCTAATATAGTAACTTTAAAAGTTATAGGTCCATATAACTACATAAGATAGAGTGAGGTGATGAAATAGGTCTATATTAAGTGATGAAGCCAATTAAAGTGAAAGTGGACCAAAATTAACATTATAAAATATTTGTGTCAAAATTTAAGTGAATTCAATATCACTAAATAATTGATTATTTTATTTTATTTTATTTCACTAAAAATATTTGAAACAAAAATTTTTATTATGTTTTTATTATTTAAATTGTGGAAATATTATTAAGAGGTGGAGTGATAACATCATGAATAATACCTACCATCGTTACTAATAATTGAAATAAATAGGTTGTCATATTCCATGGATAAAAAAAATCTTTCATGAAATATGTTTTTGGATCACACCCTAGAATCGATGTATTTTATTATATGCAATTTGACCCAAGAGATAGGTTTTACATGCTCGATACGTCACCTATAATTTAGTTCATTGCTTAAGATACTCATCCTCTTGATAAAACTTTTCACCTCTTTGGAATACTTGTCTTAATTCATTCATCATCCTTCCAATCATTTATATTTTACAATAGATTTTATATTTGGACAGCTAGTGATTGTTGTATATTTATATTCCTCAAGGTTTTTATTTAGAAATATAAGTTAAATTGGATATGTTTCTAGAAGATTTCATATTTTGTAGATGTCGATATATGTTACAAACCAATAGTGATGGGATGGTATGAAGTTGTGACTGATGGGAACATGTGAGAATTGATTATTGATCATGTCTAAGTTTTTGTTGTTAAATATGAATCCTAATACCCAAATCAACAATCATTTTTTGGTAAAATAATGTATTATTCATAGGTCCTAAGAGATGACTGTGTTTAAGTTACTTCATAGAGGTTTCCTACCAATGTATATGTTGCTTCTGCGTTGTCCTCCGATGCTATGGTAGTAAAAGCAGTTGTACAATTTTATCCCATTGAATCTAGAATTCATATTTAAACCTCAGTAGTAACAACATGTAGACATCATATAGTCCCTTCCATGTTTCTTCCACCATTAGAAACAATAGCAATATATCTCAGGAAACAAATTAATTTTTTTATTGAGGCAATCAGTAGAAAATTGGTGAATGTGTGTGTGTGTGTGGTGTGTATTGTATGTGTGTGTATAGACACAAATTATATATATACATGTATGTGTAAATATACAAATAAGTATGTGTGTGTGTATACATAAACATAAATATAGATATTTAAATGTGTGTGTGTAGTATGTGTGTGTATACACACAGAGAGTATACACACATGCACACATTTATATGTTTGTGTGTACACACACATACACTAGATGTGTGTGTTTTAACACTTTTAAATTTTAATTTAGGTATATGAGGGTTTATAATGATTTCATCTTCTGGTGCTGGGCAACCCAAAATTTATTTATTTGGTGTTATTGAGAAAATTTTCAAGCTTCTACCATGTTAAATGGATTCATTATATTCATATATTTTCCAGTTGTTACAAGGTTTTGTTAATAAATATTATATATTATTTTACTTTTTTAAAAATTATTGTAGTATTGGTTATTTCCATGCTTTGTTGCAATTTGACCCTAGATTTAACACTTTACATTAACATGGGAATTTATATATACAAGACTATAATACACATTTTAGGAAAAGATATAGGTCTTGATTTACTATCTAAGTTACTTATAAGGGGAGAGCTCCCAATGTTATTCTTTGGCTTTTTGGCTCTAGATTGCATCATAGGTAAGGACATATAAAAGTTTAAATTATGTTTTGGTCACGAGATCATCTTTCTCTTTATGATTTATAATGGAAAATCATGTGGATGCATGCATCCAAATCAAGTTATTTTTCACTAATTTGGATTTGTGAATACTAAAATGTCCAATAGTATTCATTAATAATGTATTTTTTATAGGCTATCTTATTATTTTTATTTTTGTGTATGGCTCTAAGGCATGTAAATTTGTTGGTAATGATTTTTTAAATTTTGAAAATCACATCTCTAGATTTACGTATAAAAAACATGGCCCATTTCACTATAAACCTACTGGTTATGTGAGTGATGTGATCTTTCAAGGTTAAAACTTGTCATTTTTTTGGCAAACTAATATTCACATCAATAGTTATGACATCTTTCTACCAGGCCATCATTTACACTTTGTATAACGTCCAATAATACATGTTGTTACACACCTATAGTAATAACATATTCATTTTAGTTATATATCTCCATTAGAATGGATAGTAGTTAGAGTAGAGGACCCAAAATATTCTAGTAATTTACTAGGTTGGTCCAAACACTGCCAGATACAAGTCTACTACTCACATAGATTCAGTCATAAATAATTGGACCTAGAATAGTCATAATATATAGTGATCTTGATAGCCCACCAAAATACATAAAATAATAATCTTCTCTATCATAAAACTCATATTTGTTCACAACTAATACTGATAGTGTCATTAAATGGAAATGTCTAATCCTTTATCCTTTATCTTTAAAAATCAATCTTAAGCATTGGATAAAACTTTAATCCCTTCATTACTAAAACCCTTAATGTTTGAAATGAAATTATGATTATGTTTCCATGAAAGTGAAAGTGTTGGCTCTACATGAACACAAAAATCTTAACTACAACATTAATTAAATCAGCAACCAAATCATTCTTCCTTAAGGCATCAATGATTACATGATCCAATGGAAAATTTTTAGGGGTTGATTCTATGGCTTTCCTCTTCTACTAGTAAGGGTAAAAATAACATTTTCTTCAATTTTACTATCTACCATATTGTTATTAACATATTATTGATGTTATTTGACCACTAGATTTCAATGGAGTTTGTAATAGACGTATCCCAAACCCCCTCTACAAATTTTGATGACCTTCCTTATCCTATATTTACATGAATTTGCTACATTCCTTAAAACCATGTGTATATACATAATATTTTCAATCTTTACCACTTACTGACACTTTTTATAGTATAGAAACCCATCGAGTCTCAATCACTCTGAGTGTACGGCTTAGGGGATGCATGAGAAAAGGGGTGGGTAGACCATTAATGCTTTATAGGATTATTTTCCCTTTCTCCACTTGATATATACACACTTTTCTCCTAAAACCCATTCCCCTAATATTTTCCTCTAATTTTTCACTCTCCTCTAATCACTTATCATCTTCATTAGCCCTTTCCCTAACCTAAAACCCTTTTTGGTAGTTTATATGACTATGTCAGCTAGGTTGAATTAGTATTGGTATTTATAAAACATGCTAAGAATAAGTCAGCCATGTCTAACATATTTCATTATCTAGTTATGTTTTTCTTCAATTTTAATAGTAGGTCAAACATGTCGACCTTGACATCTGAAACTTTTAAAAAGGTTTAAGGTTATATATGCCTATATACACACATTTATTTCCATATTTTATCATGAGAGTAATAATAAGTAATATATATTGCTTATCTATCATTATACTTGAGGATTAAGTTTAGGATTTCATAGTTTCTTTGGAGAGACAGGTCTTGTATTTTTGATAAGTCTTTTGGATGCATTGATACATGGTGTAACCTAGAGCTAATTTATCCTTATCATCCTTACATATCACAATAACTAGTTGCAAAAAAACCTTGGACAAGGGAGAGATTGAGGCTCAGTGGGTTTTTCTTTAATGGTAAGGATTACTAAATTTGTTCTTCCTTTGTAAGAGTACATAAATATGCACTTAGAATTTTATTTCATGTAATAGGATTCAATATACATTAATGTGAGTATATGTATTCTATGCATGTTTAATTTTATTATTTATTACCACTACTTTGTATCATAATATTTGGTGAACACTATATTAGACTCTTCTCTACTTGTTATTAGTATAGTGAATATGAAAACACATGATCTAATTAGGGTTATTGTAAAGTTTTTCTTGATTGGAAACATTGAAAACCTCCCTAGTGATATTATTATGGCAAGAGATATATTGATTAGATATAGAAGATCTATATTAGTCATGACCATGATTATTTAATGTATCCTCAATTGGAATTGTAAATAAAATCTATCTTCTCCGAGCTAGGATTGATTTTTAGATTTAATGTATTTTTTTATTACATGCATTCTGGTGAGCCTGACGTGAATCTGACCCTTATAGTTTTTATTTCATTCTTTTCATTTATAGAATTTTATTATTTTTATATATCTATTATACTAGGTCAACTAGGCCGAAATAATTTTAAATTTTGTTTGTTGGTTGAACACACAATCATATCATAATGAATCCATTTTTTGTGCACATATTCATCAAATACAGGTTTTTGGATAAGACAGGTTGACACAATACTCTTCTATAGTTTTAGATAACAAACTAAGTCATGTACGATGATTGAGTCTTCTAATTAGTATCAAGATAACAAATTAAGTTGTGCAAGTTAACTTAGTCTTCCAATCAACATCTAGATAAAAAATAAGTCAACTAAGTTGATTAAGTATTCCAATGATCATCCATATAACAAATTAA
This sequence comes from Torreya grandis, assembly GCA_037957365.1. NCBI lineage: Eukaryota > Viridiplantae > Streptophyta > Pinopsida > Cupressales > Taxaceae > Torreya > Torreya grandis. The sequence continues at coordinate 453,805 of JARHVA010004646.1, read as the reverse complement.
GTGATGTAGGTCAATTTACTATTCTAGTCAGCATCTAGATAACAAACTAAGATGACCAGGTCAACTTAGTCATGTTAATAGGCTTCAACAAATAGTGTTTCATAGAACTAGGTCAACCCAATCGAGTTAGTTGGCATAAATTATAAGCAGCATCCAAGGCACTCCAACAAAAAAATTATAATCCTAATCATATTCCAACCTGCAAAGGATCCTCTCTTTCTATCTCTTTCAATTTATTACTTCATCATAGTTTTATTTTTCCATGTTTCTAGTCTTTAAAATTATAATCCTATATAAAACTAAGTTGACCTAGTCAACTTAGTTCTATAGTCTATCTTTTGTTCAAAAGACTAAGTCGACCTAGTCAACTTAGTTTTTAAGGACTCTTGCTTGTATATAATAGTAATGACCTAATTGAATATATTTTTTAATGTTTACATACAATGTTATCTGAACATCCTCTTTACAATTATTAATCTAGGAATTAATAATGGTAATGACCTAGTTGAATCTATTTTGTAATATTTACATACAATGTTATTTGAACTTCTTCTATACCATTATTAATCTATTTTGTAATGTTTGCATACAATGTTATTTGAACTTCCTCTATTCGACTTAATTTTTAAGGACTCTTGCTTTTATATAATAGTAATGACCCAATTGAATCTATTTTGTAATTTTTACATACAATGTTATCTCAACTTCCTCTATACCATTATTAATCTAGGAATTAATAACTACATGTTGGTAATTAATTCACATTTTTATTTTAAGCTTTTTTCATTCTTAGATTATCTCACATATTTTAATTAAGTGTTCTTTTGATAAACCATTTAGTTTCACTATTTTTCTCTTTTTACACTACCAAATCACATAATACTCAAAACACATTTAGTGTATATCTTTCCAAGGCCTACCTACTTAGATTTCATTACCAAGGAGGATGCTAACATGGTTTTATATCCAAATATAAACACATGGTTAATGATATTTATTAACAAATCACATGATACCCTTATTTCTACAGGATTGTGAAGTGAGGGGGTATGCCCCAATACAAAGCTAATACTATTGCCAATAATGATCACTTTGAGCCTAAACATCCTAAAACAATCCATAGATTATTTTTTGGTTCCCTATTTTAATCTAAATTCCCTATCACACTTTATAATAATATAACAAACAATGAAGATACCCATTTAGTTAACATTTACTTTTCAGATGACTAGTTCCTCTATGACTATTATGTGTTGTATTGTAAAAACTTGTATTGGCTATGCAATTGTGATATCCCTTACTTAAGGGATCCTTTTTTTTAAGCAAAAGCTCTGATACCACTATGATGTCCCTTACTTAGGGGCTCCTTTTTTTTAAGCAAAAGCTCTGATACCACTGTGATGTCCCTTACTTAGGGGCTCCTTTTTTTAAAGCAAAAGCTCTGATACCACTGTAATATCCCCTTCAAACAGGGAATATAGAAATACACATAGTTCTGAACAAAGATACACTTTTTGCCAAAATAATTTCAAATATGAATAAATAAATCACAATATAATCTCTCAATAGTAAATCAAAGATCTTATCACTTGTTCTTCTAGATGATTAGACAATTGAGTCTCTGTCATACAAATAAAATAATGGGAAATATTCTATCTTGAAACCCTGGGCTTTTGCCAATCTAGAAATTGAGCCTGAATCTGGAAATTCTATCTCGACCTGCTGTGTCAAACACACAGTCACCGGCGTCGGTCGATATACTACCGACGTCGGTCACTATAGGTCCTTCTCTGTCGACGTCAGTCTTCAGTCAGCTGATGTCGATCACTGGGGATCTCTGTCTGTCAAGGTCGGTGTCTGCATGGATTTGTATGGACCTGTATGGACTTCATATGGCCACCAATTAAGTACAACTTGCCTATTTTCAACCCCTGAGCTGAAAATATATGTCTCTAATATAGAAGATCTCTATCTTTATAATTTATTGAATCAAAAACTAAATTAAGAAATACCTAAAATACTGTGATAACTTCTGTGTGAAGTTATCTCTCAAATCTGTACCTCTGTGATAACTTCTATATGAACCTATCTCTCAATTTGGCAATAAATCAGCTGATATCTCACAACCTCTAAATCACACACAATGAAGAGTTGACGTTCTCCACTGTAATGGAATCCTGGAACCTTCGACTCAGTCTTCACAGAAGAATTCTTCAAAATCAATAATCAATAATCAATGCATAATCCATAATGGCCTCCATGAGAAACCCTTATACCCTCAAAAAGATATGCTTTCCCTAATTAGGGTTTCTTAAATTAGAATTACGGTTTCTAATTAAAATTAGGCTAAATAATTAATATTTGATTAAATCAATCAAATATTAATATCTCCCTCAATACATGTCAGATCCTCGAACCGTTTGAAGCTGGTGAACCAAGGAGTGATTCCGCACATGACCATACCAAAATAAAGGTGCTCCGCTGCATGTCAAATATCCCTAAATAATAGGAGCTCAGGCCAAATGTGTCTGAAATAACTTGAATGAAAGCCAACTATTGGAATTTTGAAAAATGAAGCCAAGCCAATCTCCATCATCACCCTCTATCCATCCTATTAGCCTACGAAGGTTGCATAATAGGCTAATCATCAAGTTTGTCAATGTCCAAGAAAAAGGGGACATGACAACAATGTTTTATGTTTTGCATTCCAGTTGGATCAATCTCATGGATCCAATTTTTTGTGTGTTTGATTCCATTTTTTTCTTTGATTACATTGCAAAAAATTCCCTATTTCTAGCACACTATCATTTTGTTCAACATAGTCTCTTATAGATTAAGTTTCCCATATCTACAATGATAATTAGACCTAGTTAACTTTGTATCCCTTTTCCCATTGAGGTTGAAATACTAAATGAACTATGTTGACTCTATATACTTATCTCCCTTCTATCCAACAATATTAATTCAAATTGTTTGACTTGGTACACCTTGTCTGATACTATTTTATGTGTGGTTATCTAGTATTATAATGATGTCATATTTTCACCCTTCACTTAGTCAAAAAATTTATATAATTAATGATTTCTATCATATCCTCACTTATTTTATTACTTGTGATGAAACTATTTACTCTCTTCCTTCAACATTTCCTCATCCAAAACCAATCACTACACAATGTAATGCACTTGAGGTTCTTGATCCTAGTCCTCATCCCAATACCAATTATGCAAATCCTCTACCCAATACCCTTATTCCCACCAAAATTAACAATCCCCCTCCTAACAACACTAATACCCCCACCTTCAAATACTAATGTGTGAATTGACACTACTCAATTTCTTGAACAAGTATTTAAAAAAATACATATCATGCAAACAACTAATCATTCCCATATGATGTAAATACAACAAAATTTTTTACATATGAAAAGTTAACCACCTAAAGTCAACATGTCTCAACCAAATCAAAATATTCCCTCCTCTTAGAAATCTCAATAGGAATATTCTCCCTCAACCTCTAATGAATAAGAAAATACTTCAACATATTCAAAATAAACTTTTAGCTCCATTCATTGCATCCATAGATATTGTAAAAATTTATTCAATGTTCACATATGATGGAACTAAGGACCTTACTATCTTTCTTAAGTGTTTTATTATTTTATATAATGAATGGGTCTAAACTAACACATTTACTACCGCTAATCTCTTAGCCAAAACCTTTGTTAGTGATGCACTTGAATTTTACAACCAACTTCCTAGAAATTCCATCTCAAAACATGAGGATTTAGTCAATGCTCTAGTGA
>JARHVA010004646.1:440000-445000 GCA_037957365.1 Torreya grandis | reverse complement strand
TATACACAATATTTTCAGCTTTTACCACTTACTAACACTTTATGTCTTGTAGGAACCCATCGAGTCTCAATCTCTCTATGTGCATGCCTTATGCCAAGAAAGGGGTGGGTAGATGATTAGTGGTTCACAATATTATTGTCCCTTTTGACACTTGTTATCTACATGCTTGTCTCCTAAAAACCATTCCATTAAGATTTGTCTCCTATTTTGCACCCTCATCTAGTCATTTACCATATTTATTAGCCGTTTCCCTAACCTAAAACCCTTTTTAATAGTTTACATGACTATGTCAGCTAGGTGAACCTAATATTGATATTTACAAAACTTACTAGGATTTAAGTCAACCATGTCTGGCATAGTTCATAATCTAGTTATGTTTTTTCAATTTCAATACTAGGTCGTCTGGGTTAACCTTGTTGGTCTAAACATTTAGAAGGGTTTAGGGTTAGATTTGCCTATATAAACACATTTATTTCCATCATTTATCCTGATGAGAATAAGAATTAGGATATATTGTGAATATACTTATCCACCATTGTACTTGCAAAGCAAGCTTAATGTTTCATACTTTCTTTGGAAATATAGATCTTGTCTTATGCATAAGCCTTTTGGATGCATTGATAGGTTCTGTATCATAGAGATGATTTATCCTTGTCATAATTATATACCATAACAACCTCTTGTGAAACAGCTTAGCCAAGGCAGAGATTGAGGATCTGTGAGTTCATCTTCAAAGTTAAGCATTCCTAAATTTGTTCTTCCTTTGTAAGAGTAGATAAAAATTCACTTGCACTTCTCTTACATTTATTATGATCCCATATACATTATTATTATTATTATTATTATTATTATTATTATTATTATTATTATTATTACCCCCACTTTATACCACAATATTTGGTGAGCACTAGATTAGATTTTGATTTAAATGTTATTAGTATAGTGAATATGAAAACATATGACCTAATAGGGTTATTACATAGTTTTATTTGACTGGAGGCTTTGGAACCCTACCTATTGATATTATTATGCTAAGAGATCCCTTAATTATGTCTAGCAGATCCATAATGGTCATGATCCTAATTATCTAATGTATCCCCAATTGGAAGTGTATGTAGGATGTATCTTTTTCAAGCTAGGATTTATTTGTAGATATGATACATTTTTTTATTGCATACACCATGGGTTCCAAAAGATACCCCAATACATGTAGATTAACAATATAATAAAATGATTCTTTTTGGTAGCATAATATTTTACGAAAGGTCCTAAAAATATTTCTATGTACTAAAATACATTTTTAAAATATTTTACAAATTTTAGGATGTCGACCCATTATAAATTCAAAATAAAGAAGTTAGTTTAGTTGTTGGCAGAATTGACACTATTTATTTTGATACTGAGATTGTTATCCATGAACCACCAAATCATTTCGAAGGTTAAATGGAGGCTATGAATGGAAGGAGTTTTATTGATTAAATTTATATGAATCACCTATGAAGGCATTATGAGAGGGTCTACATTAAAATTGTTCTCCTACATGAAATAGTTGTAGTTGTAGGTCAGTGATGGAAAAAGGTTGACTTTGTGGTACTTCTAAGTAAATTTTGTTATCCATGTTAGGTTGTCTATACCTAAATTTTTATATTAAATTATTGATGGTCATAGTGTCATAATAAATAGCCATATTTATGTTGGGAAGTTGAATAGGAATGGCTAGAGGGAGAGGCCCAGAAAAAGACACAGTATAGGAATAAGTTGAGGCAACCCTAAAAATAGATATCAAAGGATAAAAATGAATGTCATTTCTTAAAGTTTATAGAGATTTTTTTTTTGAAATGTTATTTAAATATTAAATATTTTAGTAAAGAATGAAAAATAAAATTATCTTTAAAGAAATTGAGTTTGAGTTGAATCTCTTTGTTCCTATCCATAAAAGTTATGAAAATTTTATGAAACTACCATAGCAGCTAGCATTATAGTTACCTATGAATGGATTCATAACCATGTTGTTTTTTCATGATGATGATATGAAGAAAAATGAATAGTTAGCCATGAAGGATGTTGCATGCTCAAATTGAAAGAAAAAACACAATTGTCATTTCCTCATCCTAGAAGGATTGATTCTTATAAATTTAAATGAAAAATAAATAAGAAAAGGAGGTTCTAGGTTCAATTATTGTAAATTCAAATGAGTAATAAATAATATAAGGAAGTTGTATATTAAAAATAAATGAGCACACACAAAGTATACTTATCTGTATTACTCAGGGAGAGAAATATCATGTACTCATGTGTAAGGAAGATCTGACGTTAAATTTATGGCAGTCTAATGGTCAAAAGGAAGAGTCATATTCCATTCAAATCCTTGAAACTAACTAGGTGTAAGAAAAGGCCACTCTGTAAATAGAAAATAATGTTTACAATGATCTAACTATGCTATATATTTTAGTAATTGTCATAAAATATTTCATATTTTTGAAAATTTGTAAATATTGAAAAATAAAATATTATTTTTGAGATAAATTAAATATAAAAAATAAAATACTTCAAAACAAAGATAGAATAAGAAAAACTTAGAGTTAATTATGCAAGCATTTATAATCAGAAAACCAGAAATTTTAAAACAGTAAAAAATAAAAATGTTTTTTCAACTCATTCTTTATAAAATTAAAGAATAAATATAATATATAAATAAAATCTATATGTAAACACACCTCTTTATAAATAAATAATTTAAATAATAAAAATACAAATAAATTAAATGAAAAAAATTAAATTTATTTTCAACCTTTTAATATTTTTATTATTCTAAAAATAACTTTATTATTCTAGAAATAAATTTATTATATACTAGATAATTTTAATTGTATGTTAATTAATTTTAAATCATGTGCTTAATTACTTCAAACTAAACTTTATATAAAATCAAATAATACAAATTGAGTTTTTTAGAAAAAAATAGTCAAAACCCAGAAAATGTTTTTTTCCTTACAACTTCTATCTAGTATGGACATGTATTGAATCAAAAAAAAAGTTTTCCAACCATCTAAAATTGTAAGAAATGGCATGTCACAGAACATTGTCATGTTTGTAACCAATCCTAGGATTTTGAGACCTTTTGAATCCAACAACACTATTCTTTTTACATTTAAAAACCTTGGTATAAAAATCTATATGGATTTTATAGAAATGTAACCATAGACTTCAAAAGAGCTGAGATCACGAATAATATCAAGAAGGGTATATATTGCAAGCGAGATCACAATAGAATCCATGACATTTACTATACCATCACCACCTTGATACCATGTTTGAGTGGACAACACTTTAGGATTGGGATTCTATAGGATCAAATATTTGAAGGTTAATCTATATGTATAAGTTAAATCATGAAAATATGAAAGGAAGAAACTCAAAAATGTGCAAAATCATTTAAATACAATAACAAGAACCTATTTGGTTATATATTAATTATGCAAATATCTTTTAAAAATATACATAGATAGGTGGAATATAGATGTGTCCTCACATTCTCATGAATGTGGGATTATTTTCTATAATAACCTTTGTTAAACACCTATGTGACACCTAAATAGGATAACTAGACCATGTAGGTAAAACTAAATCATGGAAAGAATATTAAACCAAAATCTTAAATAATTTTAACCATCAATAAAGTGTTTAAGAAATTATCTTGACATAGATTAGATCCTTTTTTATGATTCTTTTTTTTTTTTTGCAATGTAATTTAATAGTGTAGAAATTGTTTTATAGGGTTGAATCATATGATGTTCAATAATACATCAATATATCACACATCATAGACAATTAACCTAAATAACCAACAAGAACAGTTTTTACTTCACTAAATGGATCATTTTTATGTTTTAAAAAAGATTATCTTAAATGTTAATCAATTTGTGTCAATAAATTTTTCTAGGTATGTAACTCATTTCATTGATTATAATGTGTTCTATATATTTCAAATATTTTTCTAGTAATATAATTGGTTTCCCTTCTAACGTTTTCATTTCACTTCTAGGCATATGAAGGCATGAATGGATTGTTGAAGCATTAATATGAAAAACTTAAATACCTTTTTCTAAAAACAATAGGAATGTTGAATTACTATGACTTATTAGTGAATTCAATATAAATTTTTTTTTATAAGATATTATTTTTTTACCAAAAGAACATTGAATAAACATTTTCAATGAATCCATTTTAGCATGTTGCTTGTACTAATGCAAAATAATATTAGAATACTTTTTTTTTTAAAAAAAATTACAGATAGTGGATTAAAATTAGATGCATTAGTATAATGCAAATAATATATTTGGTATCTTGTTAGAGTATTTTTTATAAATGAAATTTATATTTCCTTAAAGGAATACAAAATATTAGTATCATCCTAATTATTATGTATATAAAAGTTAAGATGACAAAGTATACTAATTTTATTAAATTCAATATAATTTATAAGATGTATTTAAAACAAAAACTACCACTCATTATGTATATAAAAGTTAAGATGACAAAGTATATTAATTTTAATAAATTTAAGATGTCATCATCTAGAAAAAAATATTTCTTATATCGTTTACAATGAATGTGCCATCGGTGGTAGGAATTTTTTATACATTTTTTAAATATCATGACTTTTTTGGTAGGAAAAACATGTCTACAATAATTTTAAGAATAACTATGTAAAAGATATGTTTACTCCAATAGAACAATGCATAAGTAGTATTATATTTTTAAATAACTATAAATAACCTAGGGAAGACATGAATAACAACTCGTGAATGAAGGAAAAGTACAAAAAATCACGAAGCATGATCAAATGAAATAATAACATATACAAATAACATGAAAAGATTAGATTTTTATTGCATGTGATCTGATTATGTGAAACTAGAATGTAACTAGAGTTGACTAAAAAATGTAACCATGATTGTGAATATAAAAACTGAGTATAAATGCTCAAGTTCATGAGC
>JARHVA010004646.1:425000-435000 GCA_037957365.1 Torreya grandis | reverse complement strand
ATATTTCTATCATAAGTAAATATGTACAAAAATTTAGATTGTGTTATGATCAAAAAATCATCTTCTTCTTTATGCTTTATAAGGTAAATTCTTGTGGATGCATGCATCCAATGGTAGTTATTTTTCACTACCCTGATTGTGTCACTACTAAAATGTCCAATAATATTCATTAGTAATGGATTTTTTAGGTCATCTTATTATTTTTATTTTTGTGTATGTTTCTAGGACCTGTAACCTTGTTGGTAATGACTTTATTTGATTTATCAAATGACATTGTTTTTGGCTCTAGCCTTGGGTAGAAAAAACATGGCCCATTTCATTATAATTCTACTAATTATGTGATTCATGTGATATTTCAATGTTTCTATCATATTTTTTTCATATCACAAAATTTGGCATCTTTCATACATCATTTACTAGAGGTTAATTGTAAGCTTACCAAATCTCTAAAATTTTATTTATTTTTAGCATTTTTAAGGTTTTTATAAATTTTAGTTTATAAGGATGATGATGTAATACTAAATTCTTGTCAGATGATATAATGTTAATGGGTTTTAATGATTTTCATTTTTTTTTAATGTCAATGAGGGTTTACAATAATTTCTACTTCTGCTAATGGGCAAGCCATAACTTATTTAGATGGCATTATTGGATTTTTTTTAAAAATTATACCCTATTATTTGGCTTTATTATATTCATTTATTTTCTAGACATTACAAGGTTTTCAGAATAGAGATATGACATTATTTCTCTTTTTTATAAAAATTATAGTAATATTGTTGATTTACCAGCTATGTTATAATTTTACCCTAGATTTAACATGTAAGGTTAAGATGGGATTTTACATAGCCAGGACCACAATACACATGTTAGGAAAATATTTAAGTTTGGATTGAATGCCTAAGGAACTTAAAATGGGATAACACCCATGATTATTATTTGGCCCTTCAGCTATATATTTCTATCATAAGTAAATACATACAAAATTTCAGATTCTGTTATGATCACAAGATCATCTTGTTCTTTATATTTTATAGGGCAAAATCATGTGGATGTATGCACCCAATGGCAACTATTTTTCACTAATTTGGTTGTATCACTACTAAAATGTCAAATAATAATCATTAGTAATGTATTTTTTAGGTCATCTTATTATTTTTATTTTTGTGTATGGTTCTAGGTCCTATAATCTTGTTGGTAATGATTTTTTTGATTGATCAAATCACATTGCTTTTTCAACTAGACCTGGGTAGAAAAAAGTGGCCCATTTTTATTATAATTCTATTGATTGTACGAGTTGTGTTATCTTTCAAGGTTGTAACTTGTCATATTTTTTTGACAAACTAATATTGACATCAATAATTATGACATCTTTATACCAGGGCATCATTTACACCTTGTATAAACTCCCATATTACATGTTGTTACACACCTCTAGTTATAACGTTTTCATTTTAGTGATGTAGCTCCATCATAATGGATAGTAATTAGGGTAGAGGGCCAAAAACATTCAATTGATTTATTAGGTTTCACACAGATTCACTCACATATAATTGTACCTACAATGTCATAATCTATTTTAAGCTTGGAAGCCCTCCAAACTACATAGGAGAATAATATTTTCATTCCCAAAAGACATCTTTGTTCATAACTAATACTGACAGTGTCACAATATGGAAGTGTCTAATCTTTTATCCTTTAGCTTTACTAATCAAGCTTGATAATTGGATAACACTTTACTCCATTCATATAACCCTTGTTGTTTGAGATGAAATTATGCTTTTGTTTCTATGAAATTGAAACTTTGGCTCTACATGAACACAAAAATCTTAATTATAACATTCATAAAATCCTCAACCATATCATTCTTCCTTAAGACATTAACGATTATAGGATCCAATGGACCACTTTTTAGGGGTTTATTCTTTTGCTTTCCTCTTCTACTAGCAAGGGTAAAAATAAAACTCTATTCAATTTCATTATCTACGATATTGTTATCAACACATTATTGATGTTAGTTGACCATTGGATTTCAATGGAACTTGGAATGCACCTATCCCAAAACCCAAATACAAATATTGGGGACCTTCTTTCACCTCTATTTAAATGATTTTTCTACATTCCTTAATACCATGGGCTCCCAAAGATAAGCAATTTGTGTAGATTACGAATATAAGCAAATGCTTATTTCTTGTATCAAAATATTTTAAGAAAGATCCCTAAAAAAATTATATATATCAAAATCAATTTGACAAATGTTGTGGAAATTTTAGGACATCAACCCATTAGAAATTCAAAATAAATTAGTTTAGTTGTTGGTAGAATTTAGTAGAATTATGAATTGAGTTTTTCTACTCTAGAAAGTATCCATGTACAAATATTCATGCTGGTTATGACTATGCAATAAAATTTTGAAATCCACCAATGTCATCCAATCATACCAATGCCAAATTACACAAAGAAATTGATGTGTTGATACTAATTTGTCCTCTTGTCCAGATAAGAAAATTGAGAATGCAAATATGTAAGATATTTTATAAACTACTTCTATCCATTGTAATTGTGACAATGTTTATAAACATCTATCCAAACTAATAGTTTGCTATTTTTTAGATTGACACACTTGCTTTCTAAGATGATGATGAAGTTGTGTAATATTAACGTGATTTTGCATTGTGAATATTTAATGGATAGTAGAGGTTTGCTTTCTAAGGTATATGAATTAGTTTTTATTAATATTCCTTATTAAACACTTTTCCATAGGCAAAAGTGCTAAACACAAGGAGTCTTTAACCATTGACAATTGAAATCAATGTTTATGTGCCAATAACATATAGCTTCCATGTGCACGTGTGAAAACATATCTATTATTTTAAAATATGAACTTTGTTTTTACAAAAGATATGGGAAATTGAATACATTTACATTGGAATTCTACACTTATGCACCTTTTTATCCACATGACATTTTTAAAATAATAATCCACTATTTTTAAATGGAAAAGATGTATGCAAGTAAAATATTGAATGCACCTTTATTGAATACCCTATACCCAGACAATGTTAAGTACATTACATAATAATTTTTAGTATTATTTTATTCAATTATTTGATCCATTTCCTTCAACACTGATTTACATTCATTATTGATAGCCAACATTCTCTACAATGTTTTAACACTTCTTGATCAAGTTGGCTTCTATTTGCATTGCATTATACTAAACTGCATGTGAGGGTGGATGACCCTAGCCATTGACTAAAACTAAGGATTGGACACAATGACTAAGACCTGCAAAATTGTGGGAGCCTCTCTCTATGACACTTAAAACACCAATAATTCATAATATCTTTAATGTGTATCGATATGTAATGGAGGAGACCAAAAAAAAAAAAAAAAATTACATAAATTGTTCTACCTTTAGATAATAATAAACTAAAGAATTATAATTTCCAAGCCTAGATACATTTCTTATAAAGATGTTTTAAGGGTAATATGTAATCTAATTACATGCACATGTATTCATTATATCATTGTCTTTTAGTATCATAAATAACTTATTATAATGGTGTTTTATAATCATAGAGAAATGGGGAAGTGAATAAAGCACTAATGGAAAGTTAGTTGAAAAGGTTTGTAAAAACTATTATTTTTTTAAGTATACACTACATCATTTCAATCAATGCGAGCGATATAATTGAATATAAGAATCAATTTTACTATTTTTGGATTTCATGAATATAATGGCAATATCAATGGTTTTACTTATTTACAATGGTTTTAGTATTTAAGGAGGTTGCCTACATTATGTTAGGCAATAGTTACCATGAGTACCAAAGTTCTGGATATATCATTTCATCAGTTTGAAAAGTTGCTTGTTGTTTAACAATAGATTGGCGAATACCAAAAAAGCTCTGCCGAGTCTGCCCAGTTCATTACAGCATTGCACCTAGTAGTGCTATGTTTTAGTCTCTGCCCACTTCATTACAGCACCAAAAGATCTGCCTAATTTGTTACAGCTATTTAAACATTGAATATTTGTGTTATCAATATAAAAGCATTTTGTTTTGTTTTGTCTGAAATCATTTGATGTTATCTTTTATTACTTGCCTTCTTTTTTCTAACAAGGTTTTGGTCTGTTGATTGTTTGTTAAAACAGAATAATGAACGTTAGTTTGCTTCAAAACCTGTCGTGCTTCCATAAAGAAACCAAGGAGTAAAAGGAATATTCCGATGCAACGGAGGTTGAAGATTGGAATTGAAGAAAGAAAACAAATAGTCGCTTCTTCTTCCTGGCTCTCGGACATTGATCGGTCTTGCCATTCTTCAATGAAGGTTAGAATTGAAAGAAGAAAACACATAATTGCCATTCTTCAATGAATGTTGGAATTGAAGAAAGAAAACACATAATTGCTTCCTCTTCCTGCCTATCGATTGATCGGTCTTACCATTCTTAAAAATTAAAATAAATAAAATGAACTAAATAACCGAATTTCAAAATTAAAATAAATAAAATAAAATAATAAATAAAGAAAATGATACTGTATATTAGAAAATAAAGAACGCATTTAAGTATACCATTCATCAAAATTTAATTAAATTAATTAAAATAAAATAACAAATTAAAAAAAATATTATATATTAAAAATAGAAAAACATACTTAAACATGTTGTTATTCAAAATATAAATAAAATAATTAAAATAAAATAACAACCAAATAAAATATAATTACATATTAAAAATTACAGAACACACTTAAGCATGCCGCGTTTGTATCAGTCACGGAAACGGTGAACGGACTGCAAATCAAACAATCATGCAAACAATCATTTGTGTAATCTTGAATAATCCGTTGGGAGAGATTAGTAGGCATGCATATATTTCATAAATAATTGATATTTTGATTTTACTTTTTAATCAAGAAGAATAAATCGATTAATGTAGCATAAGCACGCAATTTTATTTTTGGCTGCTCTGAATTTTCTGATTGGCTGTTAATGATTTATATTGTTTTCTTAATAAGTAGTTATATATATATATTCCCTCTTCATAATTTTCCCAACTTTTTTCTCTTGGATTCATATGTAGATTCATCAAAATATAATATTATCTGTGCAATTTGCATTAAAACTACTTAAAGAAAAATCACTAAAACTGCAATCGCAAATTTTCCCTCAAATTTCGCCAAGCGATAGACAATATTTTATATTCCAAATCTTTAAAGAAAATGAAAAACAAGTACAAGTAAACTGAAATGAATAAAACTGCAGTTACAATTTCCTCAGTTTACATTTAAAGAATTGCGCTGTATAGGACAACATTTTATTAAAACAGAAAATTAAGTTTTGGTGCTTTTGCCTCTCCGATGGAGATTCCCATGTCCTTCAATAGCCATAAAATCTGCATCGATATTCTCTAGCCATGGCCTCGCAACTGTTGAACCTTCGCTCGAACTGAAATTCAGTTAAGATAATTTCCTTGGGAGAACTCAAAGAATTCGACGAGGTATTACAATTTTTTAACGATCAAGGACAGAAGCAAAGACTTAGGTCATGTAGATTTGACGGCTGGCGGGGTTTTCTCTTACAATTTGATTGTGCCGTCTCCCGTCATTTTTCGGTCTCTGTGACGGGAGGATATTGCCTGCAAATAATGGTGGAGAATATCAGAACCTTTTAGTTATTTAGAATCTGGTTTTATGATACTGCAACTACAAATATAATTGTATGTGTTACTGGGATTTTTTTTAATTTAGAATCTGCTTTTATGATACTGCAACTACAAAAATAATAGTAGGTATTACTGAGATTTTTTAGGAGTAATATACACTGAAATAGTATCATTGATTTCAAAAACTGTAAAATTTATATTTTCATAGAAAATTTAGGAAATTGGTATGTAAAACTAAATTAAAAATATATTTATAGAATTCATTTTATTGGTTGTAAAGTGCTTAAAATTTCTCTTAGTTGCTACAACTTCTTACCACCAGCTACTATTCATTTATAAAAGTCTTTCTCCAATGCATCCTCTGCTCCTATTCTTTAGGAAAAGATTCAATATTTTATAATTCACTAGATTTACACATATATGGTATTTTTAAAGAAAAGATTCAATATTTTATAATTCACTAGATTTACACTTATATTGGGCCACATGCAGTTGCCAAATAATTACAGTTACCCCATCCATGAAACCACACTCTTAGTGTCTACTTTTGAGTGCTTAATTTATATGTGAGCAAGGGCTAAGTGTGAGGATATGTGCCCTGCTTAATTTATCTAATTGATGGGGGAGTGGCATCATCCAAAATATGACTGCCTTTTGCACATGAACATTGTTACATTTTAGTACATTAAATTTGATGTCTTTTCTCAATTCACATAATCCAAACGAACAAGGCATTTAGATCAATAAACATACACATGGTTCATTGGAACAATCCACACAATTATAGCTACAAGGTACGATGTAGTCGAACATGGATACAGTGGCACACACAAAAAGTGGGTACAGTCTAATGCGGGTACAATAAAATTGCAAGAAAGTTGACTAGAGTAATCCAGAGGTTAGCCACGTATAATTAGGACTACAGTTGAGTAGGTCAATCACAAAAAAAAGACTAAAAAGTTATTGAATTATCAAAACTGCTTAAAAACTGCTGAATGCCAAACTTGCACATAAAACCTTAGATCTACATAAAACTATATAACTTTATCAAAAATCAAATAATACCCATTGATGTTTTTGAAAAAAATAGTAAAACCCAAAAACTATTTTTTTATTATACCTCCATCTAGTATGGATGTGTATGAAATCAGAAAATTTGTTTACAAACCCTATAAAACTATAAAAGAAAATGGCATGTCATAAAACTATGTCATGTTTGGAACCAATCCTAGGGTTCTGGCGCTTTCTAAATCCAACGACATTATTTTTTAATCTAGAGACCCTAATAGTACAAATATGCATGGACTTTCTAGAAACAAAACCAAACCCTTCAAAATAACTAAGATCATGAAGAACACTAAGAATTAGAATGCAAACAAGATCACAATACAATCCATGGAATTTACTATAACATCACGATTATGATACCATTTTTTAGTAGATTACACATGAGGATCAAGATAAGATAGGACCAAATATACGAAGGTGATTCTATACATAGTAGTTAAATCATGAACAAATGAGAGGAAAAAACTCCACAATGCGAAAGAGTATTCACATACAATAACATGAACCTAGTTGGTTATGTATTAATTATAAAAATATTTCTAATATTCTAATATATGTGTATATGTGTGTGTGTGTGTGTATATATATACATACATACATACATACATATATATATATATATATATATATATATATGTATATATATATATATATATATATATATATATATACATATATACATATACATATATATATATATACACACACACACACACACATACATACATACATACATACATACATACATATATATATATATATATATATATATATACACACACACACACACACACACACACACACACACACACACACACACACACACACACACACATAGGTGCAATATGGACATGTCCTCACATCTTTGTGAATGTGGGATTATCTTCCCTGATGACCTTTTGTAAACACTTGTGTGACACCTAAATAACATAACTATACCATGTAGATAAAACTAAATGATATGAGAAATCCTACACTAACATGTTCAAAAATTTTAACCTTCAGTAAAGAATTTGAGAAATTATCATGGCATACATTACATCCTTTTTTTTTAAAAAATGTTTGTAATGTAATTTAACATTGTTGAAAATTTTTTATAGGGTTGAATCATATGGTCTTCCATAATACATCAGTGTATCACACACAATAAATAATTAACATAACTTGCCAAGAAGAATAATTTTTCTTGCACTAAATGGATCATTTTTGCGCTTAAAAAAAGCTTCTCTTAAATACTAATCAATTTGTGTCAATAAATTTGGCCGTATGAAAATAATTTCATTGATTATAATTTGTTTTATATATTGTAAATATTTTTATTAGTATATAATTTGTTTTACTTCCAACGTGTTCATTTCATTTATAGGCATATGAAGGCATGAATGGATTATTGAAGCATTAATATGAAACATTGCAATACCTTTTTTGAAAGCAATAGGAATGTTGAATTACTATGAGTTGTGAATGAAATATAAATCTTATTTTTTTATAATATATTCTTTTGTTGTACCACAAGTACATTGAATAAACATTATCAATGAAGCCATTGTAGCATGTTGATTGCGCCGATGCAAAATAATATTAAAATATTTAAAAAAAAATTTATAGATAGTGCATTAAAATTAGATGAATTAGTTGATTGGGAATCATATATTTGGTATCTTATTTGATTTTGTTTCATAAATGAAATTTCTATTTCCTTCACATAATATGAAATATTAGTATCATCCTAATTATGATGTATATAAAAGTTAAGATGACAACATATATTAATTTTATTAAATTGAATATAATTTATAAGGTGTAGCTAGAACAAAAACTACCATTCATTGCGTTATTTTAAATTATGATGAATAATGTCATCATATATAAAAAAATTATTCTTATATCCTTTACAATGAATGTGCCATTGGTGGTAAGATTTTATAAAACTTTTTAAAATATCATTACTTTTTCGGTAGAAAGAAAATTGTCTACAATAATTTTATGAATCACTATGTAAAATATATGTTTGATCCAATAGAAAAATGCATAAGTAGAATTATATTTTTTAAAGAGTTACAAATATCTTAGGGAATACATGAATAACAAATTTTGAATAAACAAAGATGAAGGAAAAGTATAAAAATCACAAAGCATGATCAAATGAAAGAATGCCATGTGCAAACAACACAAAAGGATTAGTTTTTTACTATATTTTATCTAATTATATCAAACTACAAAGTGAATAGAATTGATTAACAAATGTAACTATGATTGTGAATACTGAAACTGTGACTATAAATGCTCAGGTTCATGAACATTGGAAAGATGGCATGATTGATTCACACTATTATCCCCCACAAGTTGATTTAATATTTAAAAAAAAAAAAAAAATTAACTATACATGCTTGAAAAACACCTTTGTGTGTAAAACATTACCTTTAGATGCACACAAATGATTCTTCCAAGTTTAAACCCTAAGAGGACTTATAATAGTTTAAATACTATAAAGATAAAATCAGATTATAATGGATTGATATAATCCCAACCACCTTATCCATAACTAATCATTGCCTATGTATCTAATACTATAAAAAGAGAAATGAATCCCACACATATCTCTCACTTAGAGTTCATTGTGAAATTGTCTTCCCTATGATATATATATATATATATATATATATATATATATATATATATATATATATATATATATATATATATATATATATATATATATATATATATATATATATATATATATATATATATATATATATATATTGGGTGTGTCATAATGTTTTTCTTTGAATTTGCTAAGGAATGATTGAAGTTATTTGAATTAGATTAGAAAATAATATGTAAGCTTTTCTCAATGTGAAGTAGTGTAAGTGTGTCTCAATATTTAAATTTTAAAGTCATAGAATAACTGACTTAGCTATGACATTATAGCAATCAAAAAATGAAAAAACACACTCTACTTATCCTAAAAGTATGGACCAACCTATAAGGGAGGCTCAAAATTTAGAAATTAACCATTGCTAAGGTGAAAGTTAGGATCAACCCATATAGGACAAAACTGAGTGTCACTATTGACCCACACTATTGAATCTTGTCCTACTATGAAACATGTGAAACTTAGAATCTAAGATGCTCATACCAATGTTTAAAGGGTTTTGCAGTGGTTAATAGTATTTATGTTAAATGTAATATAGTAGCTTTTAAAGTGAGAGGTCTATATAGGTACATTAGATAGAGTGAGGCACTGAAATAGGTCTATAT
>JARHVA010004646.1:400000-420000 GCA_037957365.1 Torreya grandis | reverse complement strand
CCTCCTATTTTCACTATCTTATAGTTATTTACCATCTTCATTATCCCTTTTATTAGCCTAAAACCCTTTCTATTAGTTTACATGACTATGTCATTTAGGTTGACATAATATTTTTATTTACAAAGCTCACTAAGAACTAAGTCAGCCATGCTTGACATAATTCATTATCTAGCTATATTTTGTCAATTTTAATACTAGGTTGACAGGGTCAACCTTGTTAGCCAAAACTTTTATAAGGGTTTAGGGTTAGATATGACCATATAAATACATTTATTGCCATGATTTATCATGAAGAGAAGAATAATTAATATATATTATTCATTTTTATCCACCATTCTATTTGAGGAGAAAACACAGGGTTTCATATTTTCTTTGGAGATATGGATCTTATCTTATGGAGAAGTCTTTTGGATACATTGATAAGTTGTGTGGCCTAGAGTTGATTTATCCTTGTCATCCTTACATACTATGAAAACATATTTCAAACAACTTGGCCAAGGGAGATATTGAGTCTTAATGAGTTCATCTTCAAAGATAAGTAGTCCTAACTTTGTTCCTCCTTTGTAATAGTAGATAGATATGTACTTGAACTTCTCTTCTATGCATTAGGATTTCATATACATTAACATAATTATATGTCTTCTATGCATCTTTAATTTTATTATTTATTAGACCCACTTTATGTGAAAAGATTTTGTGACCACTAGATTATATTTTTCTTAACTTTTTATTAGTATAGTGAATATGAAAACATAGGACCTAGTTAGGGTTGTTTTATATTTTTACTTGACTGGAGCATTTAGAACTATCCCTATTGATATTATTATTATTATAATATATCCCTTAATTATGTCTAGCATATTCATATTGGTCATGACCTTGATTTTCTAATATATCCTTAATTATAAGTGTAAGTAAGATCTATCTTCTCCAAGCTATGATTGATTTTTAGATATGATGTATTTCTTATTATATGCATTCTAGTGAACTTGATGTGAATGTAACCCTTACAAGTTTTATTTCACTTTTTCATTTATAGCATTTCATTATTTTTATATATTTGCATTACTAGGTAGACCAAGTCGGTATAGTTTTAACATTTATGCAAAGGTTTAATACACAGTTATATTAGAATCACTATTTTATTTTTATTTAAGTCTTCATCAGATATAGGTTACTAGATTAGATAAGTCAACATAATTATCTTCTTCAGTTTTAGATAAAAAAACTAAGTCATGCAGGTTAACTTAGACTTCTAGTCAGTATCCAAATAAAAAACTAAGTCATGAAGATTAACTTAGTCTTCCAGTCAGCATCTAAAAAATAAATTAAGTTAACCAAGTCAACTTAGTCTTCTAGTCATGATTCAGATAACAAACTATGTAGTGTAGTTTGACTTAGTATTCTAGTCAACATTTTGATAATAAACTAAGTTGACTAGGTTGACTTAGTCATCTTAACAAGATTCAACAAACAAGGGTTCATATAACTAGG
Organism: Torreya grandis; assembly: GCA_037957365.1. Taxonomy (NCBI): domain Eukaryota; kingdom Viridiplantae; phylum Streptophyta; class Pinopsida; order Cupressales; family Taxaceae; genus Torreya; species Torreya grandis. Next base: position 418,506 of record JARHVA010004646.1, on the reverse strand, counting down.
TCAACCCATTAGTCTTAGGTGGGATAACATGAAAACATTTTCCAAGGCACTCTAACAAAAAAAATTCAATTATAATCATCTTCCAACCCATTAAGGTTCCTCTCCTTCTATCTCTTTCAATTCAATACTTCATCACAGTCCAAATTTTTCATGTTTGTAGTCTTTAAAAATACAATATTAAAAGAAAACAAGTTGACATATTCAACTTAATTATGTAGTCTATCTTTTATCTAAAAGACTAAATCGACCTTGTCGACTTAATTCTTAAGGACTATTGCTTCTATAGAATAGTAGTGCCTTAGTCAACTATGTTTTATAATTTTTTCATATAGTGTCATCTGAACCAACTTTGTACCATTCTTAATTTAGGAAGTAATAACTATATGCTAGTAATTAATTCACACTTTTAATTTTAGTTATTTGCATGATTATAGTAGCCTACACAATCTAATTAGGTGGTTTTCCAATATACCATTTAGTTGTATTATTTTTCTCTTTTTTCAAATCCTATAAAATCACACAATACTCAAAACATATTTAACATTTGCCTTCTCAAAGCCTACCTACTTGGATTTCATCACCAAGAGGGAAGCTGACTTGATTTTTTGACCAAGTATAAACATGTGTTTAATGATATATATTGGAAAACCACCCTACACCTTTATCTTTTTAATATTATGAAGTGAGGGGGTAGGACCTAATGCCAAGACATTACCATTACCAACATAGGCCCCTTTCATAAAAAATGTCGTAAAACCATCCATAGATGACATTCTAGTTCCATATTTTCAGCCAACTTCCCTATCAGACTTGTAATAATACTTTAAAATAATATAAAAAAAACTTAGCATTCCCATTTAGTTAGCATTTACTTTTCATTTGATCGATTTTTCTATGATCATTGAGTGTTATATTAAAAAAACTTGCATCGATTAGTATTGGTTTAATTTTTTGTTATGTGCTTCAATTGGATTATTCTCATTGATGCAATTGTTTGTGTATTTGATGTAATTTCTTTCTTTGATTACATTGTAAAGACTTTCCCTATTTATATCACACTATCATTCCATTCAACATAGTCTCTTACATGCTAAGTTGTCACCTATCTGTAATACTAAGTCAACTTAGTCAACTTTGTATCCCTTTTGCTAGTTAGGCTATAATACTAAATCAACTTGGTCAACTCTATATCCTTATCTTCCTTCTATCTATTATTACTAAGTTGACCTAATCAACTCAGTACACTTTGGATAAAACTATTGTGTGTGGTTATCTACTCTTATTTCATACTGATCTTATCTTTTTAGCCTTTACTTATTCAATAACATTGCATAATTAAAGATTTATTTCAGAACCTCACATATTTTATAATTTTAGATGAAACTATTCACTTTCATCCTTCATATTTTCTTAATCCAAAACCAATAACTACATAATGTAATGTAGTTGAGGTCCTTCTTTCTAGTCTTCCTCGCAATAACAATGTTGGAAATCTCCCACCCAATACCCTTCATCCCACCAACACTAATGATCCCCCTTATAATAAGACTAATACCCCACCTTCAAATACTAATGCAAAAATTGACACAACTCAAATTCTTGCCCAAATAGTTAAAGAAATGAACATCATGTACATAACTAATCATTCCCAAATGATGTAAATGCAACATTATTTATTACACATGACAAGTCAGCCACCTCAAGTTATTAAGCCTCAACCAAATATATTTTTTGACCCTCCTCTTAAATATGACAATGGGAATATCATCCCTCAAAATCCAATTAATAACAAAATACTTCAACATCTTTAAAATGAACCTTCATCTCCATTCATTACATCCATAGATATTTTAAATATTTCTCCAACTATCACATATGATGGGACTAAGGAACCTACTATCATTTTAAGTATTTTGTTAATATCTATAATAAATGGGTCCAAAATATCACCTTTGCTACCACCAAACTCTTATCCAAAACCTTTATTGGTGATGCACTTGAATGGTACAACCAACCTCCTAGACTTTCCATCTCACAATTAGAGAATTTACTCGATGCTATAGTGAAGGAATTCCAACATGATGACTTTCCTAAAAATTACCTTAGCCATTTATTCAATACCAAACAACTTCCTAATGAATATGCTCATGCTTTCATCAAACAATAGAAGTCTCTAGGTCACAAAGGAGACCATAAGCTAAATGATGATAATTTCATAAAACAATTTGTTTCTTTTATTAGATCTCCCCTTCAATATAAAGTTAGATTCTTTTACCCTAAAACCTTAGAAGAAGCCTTATACCAAGTAAAAAGGTAAGACTTTCTTATGACTCAATTTGAAACACCTCAAAGAACTACTAAATAACCTTTCCAATTATTTTCTCATAACATTGATTCATCCAAGCCTCCCCAACCTTAAAATGGATCATTCAATTCAACTATTTTAAACCCAAACCATGCTCCCTTGAGTCTAGAAGAACTTAAGAATAAATTTCCACCATCTAAACCTATGAGATTTAATCCTTCCAAACCTCCTGCAAAATGGTACAATTCTGATAAGTTTTGTTGGTGGAATGAAACTATAGGTCATTCTCATGAGTCTTGTCATGATCTTCACCAATTTTTTATTTATTCCTTACTTGGTATACATTCAAATATTAATATTCTAAAAAAAAATGCTATCAAGACTATCTTCACACTTCTCAAATTCAATCTAAAGAACCCCAACAAAATTAACACCAACTACCTAATGACCAAAAAGAATTATCCCATACCTACAGCTCATCTATTAATGTTGTTCAAATACAGTTGGTCCTTCTTCCTACACCAATAAGGAACGGATAGCTAACATCAAAAAATTTAAACATATTGATTTATCCATTTAACCTTAACATCTTAGGTCACATGAACCAAAGGAGTACCTAGTTCAAATGACTACTCCAAAGTATTTCTTACATGGTCCTTATTCACCTCTTTTATCTCTTCATACCTCTCCTACACATCCTTTGTCAAATCTAACATCCCTAAAATCCAAAAAACTAAAACATTTATTTATGTTCAAATACAACTACCAACCTAATGCAAATCATTTTAATGGTTGAATGTTATCTCACTCCACCTCACATGTTGGTTCATCTTGCAATTCCCATTCATGCATCCACATAGGGCATCTCATGATGTTCAATCTAATTATATAATGCATAATAACAAATAAATTAAAATTCAAGAAACCTTCTAAAACTTATAGACATGTATTTCACATGCTTATCTTTGATATAAATATTAGGATAGCTATTGTTATTTTTTTACTCATTTTTTTATGCACTTTACTTATTTTAGTCACACTTTATGAGCATCATTATTTTCCTTTGGGTTTTTGGTTTTCTTACACATTACATTTAGAATTTACTTTCTTTTTATTTCTTATATATTTATTTCTTTTTTGTCTTTTTATGTCATTTTTTGCCTTAGTAGCTTTATGATTATTTATCCCCCATTATTTATCATTCACCTTATAAGTATTTACCTTATAAGTTCAAGTGTAACACCATAGATAGGAATAGGCTTTACTCACAAATTACCACATTAAAACATATTTAAAATTATTTTTTGGATAAATACTAGCTTCATTAGTGTTTGAGCTAGATTTATTTTAGGTTAGCATGGCTTCTCTAGTGACATGACTATCATAGCATGGCCCCATCCCTTTCATAACACTATTTTACCTCCTTATGATCAACTACAATCATATTCATCATTATATCACTTATTACATAGATGTATCTCTTATGATTCCTATATTTCCCTTATTTCCTTTCATTTGATGCTCATATCAGTCAATTTTGAGATTGAACACTTACTTATAGGCAAGTCTAGGAGTCTTTAGTCACCTTGGGTTTTAGTTCCTTTTCTCTAGTGACCAAGTGTAATATCTCTTGTATTTTTCAACTTTTTCACCCATTTGGGTTCTCTAAGTCTATACGGAGGAGGGGGAATAGAAAAAAAAGTCAATGATTCAAAGGCAAAAAAAATCATAAAAGTTAGACCACACCAAAAGACATGATCTATATTTGGAAAATATCCTATCTTAGTCAAAACTCAAACTCCATAATTGGTCTCATGATAGAATCGAGATCCATTGGGGGTGCACTAGACCAGTATACTAAGGTATGAGGGCACATTATATCATATGCTATTTAGTGACACCAAATTTCTCTTGTAACTACCCAATCTTCATCATAGACTTATGGATCTGTAACGGATCTTGACAAATAGGAAGCACATTATGGGAAGGTAGATCTATTTTTATTTTCATGCATATAGACTTCATGGGTTGATCTATGTACTTTACTTATTAGCCTAATCTTTATGTTCTTTATTCAAAATATCTGAAGTCTTTGGTGTTGATAGTTCTTAGACTTTATAACTTTCCTAGTGTGTCTCATTCTCGCTAAGGATGTTCACATCATCCATTTGGAACATTGAACATCACCCATGTGGAACATCACATTCTTTAATTACATCATATTTTATTATATTTTACTTGTTAAATATTACTTTTGGATGATATCATCTACATTATTATGCCTCTTTATTTATAGTTTATGAGTTGCATTGTAAGACCTTCGATAGGACTAGGCTTTCCTCAAAAACACCTTTATACATTTTTTTACCACACCATCGCGTTGTCATACTAGTCATGTCATTAGGTGGTTATGTTTTCTTACATTGTATCTCAAAACAAGCACTATGTTTTATTTTTTATGCTTTAGATATTTTGATTTTCATTTATCCATCATGTTGTTATTTTATTTTTGTTCAATTCACTTATCTTACATATGACATTTCAAATTATTACATTTTTCTCTTTATTTATGACTTATTCATGTTTATCTTTCATCTTAACTTACATATCATTTTAAGTTATTCTTGTATTTTTTATTTATTTTTAATGTTTGACTCAAAATGCTTATCTTACATGGGGTTACTTGTCACTTACATATCTTCTTTCAAGTTTTCTTGTATTGATATTTCATTTATAATTCATATAACAAAGTGATTTAGTATGTTATATATTTCTTTTTTCCATTTATGTTTTACATGCTTCCCAACGTGAGTTAGTATGTTCTACATTCCTTTTTTCCATTTATGTTTTACATGATTTTTAATGTGATTTAGTGTGTTATACAATCATTTCTCATTCATTTTACACCATCTTGTCATTCATTTGACTTCAATATTCTAACCTTTCCTTAACAATCCTAATTTCCCATATTTTTTAAGTAATTGATTGCTACTTTAACCATCCATGTATGCATGAATTACTTCTATTATTAGGCTTATATCACTAGGTTTTCTCAAATACAAGTACTACACCCTTTAAGATCAAAAATAGGATGTTTACATGTGATTATTTAAAAAAAAAAAGTAAGTGAAGGTAGGTATATGTTATTTTTAGTTACTCTCATTTTATTTTATCATTATTTTTTGTATGTTGTTTTTAGTTATCTTAGTTTTGTGTGTTTCTATGTTATTTATCAAAGCACCATCCCCTATTTCACCTACTTAACAAATGATGATATTTGATTAGAACATATGTATACACATAATATTTTCATTTTTTACCACATACTAACACTTTCTATCTTGCAGTAACCCATCAAGTTTCAATCTCTCTGAGTGCACACCTTAAGACATGAATCAAGAAAGATTTACATATACCATTGGTACTTCAAAATATTTGTGTTCTTCTTTCCACTTTTTATCTAGACACTTGTCTCCTAAAAACCATTCCCCTAAGTTTTTCCTCCTATTTTTCACCCTCCACTAGCCATTTACCATCTTCATTATCCCTTTCCCTAACCTAAAACCCTTTTTCATAGTTAACATGACTATGTTATAAAGTTAAAATTAGTGTGTTTATTTACAAATATTACTAAAAACTAAGTCAACCATGTCTGACATAGTTCATTATCTAGTTATATTTTTATCTATTTCAATACTAGGTCAACTAGGTCGACCTTGTCAGCTAAAACTCTTGGAAGGGTTTCAAATTATATTCACCTATATAAACACATTCATTTAAATAATTTATCATGAAGAGAAGAATAAATAAGATATATTGTGCATCTATTTATCCACCATTCTACTTGAGGAGAAAGTTAGGTTTTCATGATTTCTTTGGAGATAAAAATCTTGTCTTATGGAGAAGATATGTGGATGCATTGATATGTTGTGTACCCTAGAGGTGATTTATCCATTTCATCCTTACATAATACAATAACCTCTTGCAAATCACCTTTGCTAAGGGAGTGATTAAGGCTTGGTGGGTTCGTCTACAAAGATAAATAATCCTAACTTTGTTCCTCCATTGTAAAAGTAGATAGATATACACTTGTACTTCTCTTCCATGAATTAATATTTTGTATACATTAACATGAGTATAAATCTTCTATGCATGTTTTTTTTTTATTGTTTATTATCCTCACTTTGTACCACAAGCTTTTTTGACCACTAGATTAGATTTTAATTTAATTGTTATTAGTTTAGTGAATATGAAAACATAAGACCTAGTCATGGTTATTGCATATTTTTACTTGACTAGAGGCTTTGGAACCTTTCCTAGTGAAATTATTGTGGTAAGAGATCTTTTAATAAGATCTAGCAGATCTATAATGGTCATGACCCCAATTATCTAATGTATCCCCAATTGGAAGTGTAAGTAGGATCTATCTTCTTTGAGTTAGGATTGATTTTTAGATCTGATGCATTTTTAATCGCATAAACCATGGGCTTCCAAAGATACCCAATTCATGGAAATTAAAAATAAAATAAAATGATTCTATTTATATAAAAATATTTTAATAAAGGTCCTCAAAATGTTTCTATGTATCAAAATCCTTGTGTCAAATGTTGTTGAAAGTTTACAATGTCAACCCATTAGAAATTTAAAATAGAGAAGTTAGTTTAGCTATTGGCAAAATTCAATAGAATTGTGAATCGATATTTTCTATTCTAGAAATTCTCCATGTACAAACATTCATGGTGGTTATCAATATCAAATAAAAGTTTGTAATCCACCAATGTCATCCAGTCCTACCCATGCCAAATTACACATAAGGAAATTGATGTACTGATACTAATTTGTCCTCTTGTCCAGCTAATAAAATACATAATGCAGATATGTAAGATATTTTATAAACTAATATTATCCATTGTAATTATGATAATGTTTATAAACATGTATGCAAATTGATAATTTCTTATATTTCATATTGATACACTTGCATTGTAAGATGATGATGAAATTGTGTATTATTAAGGTGATTTTGCATTGTGAATATTTTATGGATAGTAGAGGTTTACTTTTTGAAGGTATATGAATTAGTTTTTTTGACTATCCCTTATTAAACACTTTTCCAAACACAAAAGTGCTAAGCCCAATGAGTCTTTAACCATTGATAATTTAAATCAATGTGAATGTGCCAACAACATATAGTTCCATGCACACATGTGTCAAAACATATCTATTACGTTAAAATTTCAACTAAGTTTTTTATAAATATACGGTAAATTAAATACATTTACACTAGAATTGTATAGTTATCCATCTTTTTATCCACATTTGACATTTTTAAAATAATAATCCACTATTTTTAAATGGAAATGATGTGTGTTGATAAAATATTGAATGCACCTTTATTGAATACCCTATACCTAGACAATGTTAGGTACCTTACATAATAATTTTTAGTATTATTTTATTCAGTTATTAGATCCATTTCCATAAACATTGATTTACATTCATTATTGATAGCCAAAATTCTCTACAATGTTTAAACGCTTCTTCATCATGTTGGCTTCTATTTGCACTATGTTATACTAAACTACATGTGTGAATGCATGGCCCTAGACATTGGTTAAAAATAAGGTTGGACACAATGACTAGCACTTACACAACTATGGGAGCCTCTCTATATGAGACTTAAAAAAACAATAATTGATAATATCTTTATTGTGTATCGATATGGAATGGAGGAGATAAAAAAGATACTCAAATTGTTCTAGCTTTAAACGAAAATAAAATGAAGAATTATAATTTCCAAGCCCAAATGCACTTCTTATAAAGATATTTTAAGTGCAATATGTAATCTAATTACATGCACATATATTCATTATATCATTGTCTTTTAGTATCATAAATAACTTATTTTAATGGTGTTTTATAATCATAGAAAAATTGGGAAGTGAGTAAAGCACTAATGGAAAGTTAGTTGAAAAGATTTGTAAAAACCAATATTTTTTCAAGTATGCACTATATGATTTGAATCAATACAAGCGATATAATTTAAAATAAGAAACAATTTTTCTATTTTTGGATTTCAAGAATATAATGGCAATATCAATGGTTTTACTAGTTTACCATGTTTTTTTTAATTCAACTGTAGATGTCCTAGAATATAATTAGCTTAATGTTTGAACACTAGTCACCAATATCTTTAATAGGAAATGAAAACTGGTTCATGTCCAACAAGGTGGAAAAATTATTATGTTAATAAGGAGAATCTATATTGGTAATGCCAGGTGGGAGTAGAATGCAATGTCCTTAGAGACGTTAAAAGTTAATAATTATCTCAAATTTGTATCTCTTCATAAACTTAAATTTATAATAATTATGATCAATACACTATCTATTTTTCTTGAATTTTTATGGCTTGTTGAATAAGAGTAATAGAATATTAACATTTTTTCCATTTATATGTTTAGGTTTGAGCATCATACATAATTGCAATTTTCTTTAAGTTGGGAAGCTGACCAGACACGGTCAGAGGTAGAGGCCCAGAGAAAGCCATGGTACACTAGCGAGGCTTACCAGGCAGAGGCACAGGCTGAGGCAGCCCTGCAAATAGAGATCAGATAAACAAAAATTTCATTTCTTAAAGTTTACAGCGATCTAACAATGATAATTACATATTGTAGAACATACTGTAAAAAATTTGTAAAGCATGAAAGATAAAATTGTCCTTACAGAACTTGAGTTGAATCTCTATTTTTGCAGCGGTTAATATTTTCCTATTCATAACAGTTATTACAAATTTATGAAGCAGTTAGTATTATCGTTACCTGTGAATGGAGTCAGATCCCATGTGGTGTTCTCATGACGATGCTGTGAAGGAGGTTGCATGCTCGAATTGAAAGAAGAAACACCGTTGCGGCTTCCTCTCCCTGGCCGGCCGACATTGCTCGGCACATCGATTCTTGTAAATTAAAAAGAAAATGAAATAAAGAAATTAATTTGCATATTAAAGAGGAAAAAACAAAAAAAATTAGGACGGGTCTGTATTACTCACGGTGAGAATAATTGTCTATAAGGAACATGCGAGGTTAAATTGTCCATAGTTTGAGGGTCAAAAGATAGACCATCAGGAAGGGTCATATTCCACTGAATCTCCAAAGTTCATCAGGTGGAATCTGAGTGTTCAAAGCAAGAGCCATATTCTTTTTTATATTATAGAAAGTTTATAAATATTTAAAGATGAAATATTTTTTTTAAATATATAAAATAATTTTTTTTTTTAAAAATAAAAATAAAATATAAAGAATTCACATTAAATTATACATTATATATAATTAAAAAACCAAAAAAATCTATATGTGAATATATTTTTCTATAATTAAATTATTATAAGATTATTTAAATATCAATTACAATATATTGCATATCAATATACTTTACTATAAATAAATAAATAATTATAAAATTATTTAAATAATAAAAATAGTTTATATGAAAACAAATTAAATTTATTTTCAGTTTTTTTATAATTTTTAAAATAAAATATTCTTCATAATAAAGGCAGAATATAATAAAAACTATGTATAATGAAAAAACTAGAAAATATGCATATTAATATATTTTTTTATAAATAAATTATTGTAATATTATTTAAATATCAATTACAATACATTTATAAAATTCACGTGTCAATATAATTTTCTGTAAATAAATTATTATAACATTAATTAAATATCAATTCCTATATATTTTAAAAATAAGTATGTTAATATACTTTTCTATAAATAAAATATTATAAATTTATTTAAATAATGAAAATAATTTATATATTTTCAATTCCTTTATAATTTTAAAGTAATTGCATCAATTTAATTATTCTTAAATCAAAGTATCAACAATACCTAACTAAGATTTTTTAAAACTTAACTAACTTTTTATTTTTAATTTTTTTTTTTTTTTTTTATAGTAAAAATCATACAAATAATATTTTCAAAAGATTTGAAAATTTATTTTAAGAGTTAAAATTTTCCAACCATCTTAATCAAGTAGAAAAAACTGTTAGGATATGTGGCTGAAGCCACATGTAATTTAGACTACTCGGAAATATTTAACGGGGAGACCGACCTACCTGCGCATATTTCATAAATTTTTGATTTTTTGATTTTTTTGTTTTAATCAAGAAGAATGGATCGATTAATGTAGGAGAAGCAAGCAATTATTTTTGGCTGCTCTGAATTTTCTGATTGGTTGTGAATAGTTTATATTGTTTTTTTAATCAATGGTTTATTTGGTATATTTAAAAATCATCCCTCTTCATAATTTTCCTAACGTTTTTCTGTTGGATTTATATGTAGATTCATAAAATATAATATTATCGGAGCAATTTCCATTAAAACGACATAAAGAAAAATCAGTAGAACTGGAATCACAACTTTTCCCTCAAATTTCGCCCAGGAATAGACAATATTTTATATTCCAAATTTTTAAAGAAAATGAAAAGCCAGTACAAGTACACTGAAATGAATGAATTGCGCTGACAAACTTCAGTGACAAACTTCCTCCGTTTACATCCAAAGAATTGCGCTTTATAGGATAACTATTTTATTAAAACATAAAAGTGTGTTTTGGTGCTTTTGCCTTTCCCATGATCTTCAACAGCCATAAAATCTGCATCGATGAAGACTCTGCCACAAAATCTGCAACTGAAATTCAATTGAGATACTTAGACAGTTGAACAAGGTATTACTATTATTTAACGATGAGCGACACAAGCAAGGACTTAGGTCATGTAGATTTGACGGCCGGTGGGGTTTTCTTTTACAATTTGATTTTGCTGTCTTACGTCATTTTTCGGGCTCTATTAGGGGAGGATATTAACGGCAAATAATGGTGGAGAATATCAAAACCTTTTAGCTATTTATACTTCGGTTTTACGATACTCCAACCACAAAAAAGGTTCTAGGTACCCCACATATTTTTTAGGAATAGATATATAGTGAAATAGTCTTATATATTTCAAAAATTAAAAACTGTAAAGTTTATATTGAGAGAGAAAATTTAAGAAATTTGAATATAAAATCAAATTACAAAGATATTTACAGAATATTTTTTATTGGTTATAAATTATTTTAAGATTAGATATGTAGTGAAATAGTCTCATGGATTTCAAAAACTGTATAAATTTACACTCGTATAAAAAAATTAAAAAATTTGAATGTAAAACCAAATTAAAAAGATATTTTTAGAATACTTTTTATTGGTTCTAAAGTGATTAAAATTTCTCTGTAGTTGCTGCAACTTCTTACCCCCAACTGCTACCCATAACTATAAATCATTCTCCTATGTAGTCTATGATCCTATTTTTTAGGAAAAGATTCAATATTTTGCAGTTCATTAGATTTACACTTATATGGGACCACCTGCAACTACAAAATAATTATAGTTGTCCTCTCCATAAGACCACGCTCTTAGTGTCTTCTTCCAAGGGATTAATTTATATGTGAGCAAGGGCTAAGGGTGAGGATGAGTAGCCCGCTTAATTTTTTTGATTGATGGGGCAGTGACATCACCCAAAAAATCACTGCCCTTTGCACGTGAGCACTTTTACATTTAGTACATTAAATTTGATGTCTTTCCTCAACTCACATAGTTTGATGAGCATACACATGGGTCTTTGGAACAATCCACGTAATCTCAACTACAAGGTACAATGTAGTCTAACATGGATATAGTGACACACCCAAAAAGTTAGTAAAATCTATTATGGGTACAATAAACTTGCAGGCTAGATGACTAGAGTAAACTAGAGGTCAACTGGGTATAATTAGGGGTGTAGTTGAGTAGGTTAACCACCAAAAAAATACTAGAAAATTCATCGAATTGCCAAAACTGCATAAGAATTACTGAAATGCCATCCCTGGACATAAAACCTTAGATCTACATAAAAATGTATAAATTTATCAAAAAACAAATAATACTGATTATGTGTTTAGAAAAAAATAGTAAAACCTAGAAAATATTTTTTACTTATACCTCCATCCAATATGGATATGTATGAAATCTGAAAATTTGTTTTCAAACCCTCTAGAATGGTAAAAAAATGCATGTCACAAAATTATGTCATGTTTCAAACTGGTCCTAGGTTTTGGCATCTTCTGAGTCCAATGACACTATCTTTTTTCATCTAGAGACCGCGATAGTACAAATCTAAATGGAATTTGTACAACACAACCAAACACTTCAAAAGAATTGAGATCATGAAGAACATGAAGAAGGAGCTAGAATGTAGTCAAGATCATAATAGAATCCATGGCATTTACTATACCATCATCATTATGATACCGTGATTGAGTTGATTACGCTTTATCTGTAAATAGGTAGATTTCCTACTCTAAAAATTTTACTTATTGGATCCTTATAGATAGATTATTTTTAATGTTGAAATCCAACTCGAGAAATATAATCAATTATAAAGAATGCCATGCAAGTAATAATGAACACTACACACAAGTTGATAATTTTTTTTGACAAATGCCTACATCTGCAGGTTATCTAAATGATGAACTAATTCATTATAAAAGTTTGTTTATAACTATAATTTTAAAACATACAAAATTATAATGAATCTGTCACGAACTCAATTACCAATCAGTCTTGTAGATACCCACAATGGTCTTGGAAGTCTTGAAAAATGTTTTAGCATGGCATCCCTGATTCACACTTTCCTATTCACTTCTTCATTTTTGCATGACCTCCAAGAAGCTCTACACATAACTAAGTCAAAATACGCATCAATGATTAGATTCGTAAAACAATCCTTCTCCATATCCTCCAAGTAGTTCTAACCTTTCCAATAGAGCTATTATTAAAATAATTAGCTTAATAACACCCTACAAATAATAGAGAACCAAAGAATTCGTAGTCCCATACAATGATCCTCCAGTGATTTAGCTCTAGCTCTTGGCTCTACTTGATTATTCTCAATTATTGTGTGTTGTTCTTCCTAGTTTAATTGTGATTTCAGATGACCCCTATAGTCCCTTTATATAGGTTAACAGGTCCAAAAAAGATGGGCTTAGATGATTATCTATTTACAAATTTAAATAAAATTCATAATTATTCTAAGACCTATTTGAATGGGACTAAAAATTATCCCATTCTATCATGGGATTAAAATATAAATCCTTAAGATGTTTTTTATGGCCTTTACAATAGTTTCAGGATTGAACATTATCCCCCAACTTATCCCATGTATATGGGATTCACCATTATTTATGCCTTTAAATAAGACTCATAATGAGATGGAGAAATAATAATTTATTTATTTTAATGCTTCACATTTTGACTATTCTATGACATGTGTCACTTGAAAATTTGTCCACGTGATAACATTTAATTGGTCCATGTTGCCACATCATCACTTTTACCAAGTTTTACCATAACTTTGATTGGCCATATCTTTCACTTACAGACTCAGAATTGGTAAATTCAAAATGCATAAAAAATCTTGTGGTGATTTATATGCCATAAAAATAGTTTAAACACATTCCAAGACCATCAATTTATCTATTTTGACCAAGTTTGATCAATGATAACTAGAGCATATGAAGTTCATCTTTTGCATTCCAATAGTTACTGGAAAGATCTTGATGACCTCTACATAATGACTTATATTTAAAGAAAACTAAGAAACATATTAAAATATTCTCTAAAACATGCCTCCTGAAAAATACCCTTTTGGTCTCTGAAAGGAGAATAACCCACTAAATTTGCTAAATGGCTCTCTGCATCACACCAAACTATAGAAACTAGAATATATCATAGTGGTTAAGGTTGACAAATGTATTGTAATGCCAAAAATATCACAATAAATTGACGATTTTAAATAGACATAAAATGTTGTCCAAAGAGGTAATGTCTAATTGAACTCAAGTGAATTAGTCAATATTGTAACTACAAAATTAGATCGGTATGAAATAGATAACTAAATTCCAAACATAAGTGGGTGTCTACTGACCCCGTAAAATTTTTAATCATGACAAATATCACTACAAACTTCACTAAAAAATAGCAAGGTAATGCTTCAAAAATCAAACTATAAAATACTTACAAAGAGTTAGACTTAATCGCTAAAACTACATGTGAGTGATTATGTCTTCCAAATATCATGATCTAAAATGGTGAAACTGCTATCACTGCAAAATATCACTTGGTGTAACTATAAACATGCTTGTTAGTGTAATCAAAATGTACTCTAATGTTGTAACCATATTTAAAAATTACATTTATTGCCTACATGGGTCTTATACCAATGTGCATACAATTATTAGATACATACATTAAAAGAAGACACTTCATATATGGATGTCCACATACATACATAAACAATAATGCTTTAGTTAAGTACCACTCACCATAGCAGCACATTTCATATTGATGCCACTTTGTCTCCCTCTTAGAAATACACCTCAAATCATGGGGATACTAATGATGCCTATCAACATGTCTATTGCTATAAACTTCACAATGGATTTACCGAAACTGTTAGAAAAATTAAGCATGATAAACTTGTCACATAATTATCTTCATTTGGTTACCCCAAATATATTAAAAATTGAAACACGAGCTAATTTTCCTTTCATCAATCATCAAAAATACCAAAGATGATTTGAAAAATTTATATGTTAATCTATAATTCCAACAATGAAAACATAAAAATATGTAACTTCCTACCAACCCATTTTATCAAATTATCCCATTTAAGTGTTTTTATTTCCTTAGTAGATACCTAGGTCGAATCATCAACTGATGGTAGATTAATAAATTCATTTACCTTTACAACATGTTTATATTCCATCTTTGTCTTATTATTTTGAGATAGATGAAGTCTCCAACATTGCTCAACTCGATGCCCATTCACATTACACTGAGCACAAAAATTCCTCTTGGCCTTCTTCCTTGATGAGGAATCACATTTTCCATTTCTCACCTCTAAATGATGAGATTGGTCTTTAGCAGCTACCTTATTTCTAATGAAAGGCATCAAATTCTTTGGTAATGACTTTCTCTTCAAAAAAATGGCAATAGAATGGTTACTTAACCCATAAAAAATACAAGGAAACACATGACATATTTTCTATATATCATAACAATATTTATTATACTAAAAGATAGGATTAGAAGTTTCAAAATTGACACAATTCTATCTAGTCCTATGCTCAATATAAAAATGATGAGGTAAAATTTCATTACCTCTTTTGGTCATTCATTTACACCATTCATCATCCTATAGTGATGAATTGCTCCTTTGTATGGAGGAATTCTACTATAATAATGGTATAAGCACTTGGTTGTTAAAAGCTTACCTTTCTTTAGCAGATTTAGAACTCTCTTCGATTTCCATTCTCTCACTAGTGTAACTCAAACCTATAAAATTATGATGATCATCAACCTGTATTGGGTTCTAAATACTTTGGCTATTCTTGTCAAGACCTCTTCCACCAAAACCCATTTTAAATAATGGTTTTGAACCAATACCTTTGTTATGTTTCTTAAAATCACTAAAAACTACATCAAAAATTATCTGGGAGGAAGTGTTACATGGTGGACTTACAATGCAATCATCTATCATTTTATTTGCATCTATGGTGGAAGGTAACTCCTTCTGGTCACTCCTTTACAACTGTGTCAAGATTTCATACTTGGTTTTCATATCAACTTTCAATTATTTGGCCTTCTCTTCTATGGAGTGAAAATTAGATCTTATAAAAGTATTCTCATCTTGGATCTATTGATCGAATACTTTGAACTCATTAATCCTTTCATACTTGAAGGATTTTCCCATGGTTTCTTGATCCTACAAACAACCTCTATCTCTAATAACTATACACTGCACTAGAAGATTAAACAATTCAAAAATGTATGTAATTAATTTAAACTGATATCAATAAGCTATGTAATTACAATTAAATTCTACATTTGAACTACGCTGATACCAAAATGATCCATAAATTGTTAGATTTATTACTCTAAAATTTTTATTTATTGGATTTCTATGGATGGATTAGTTTTAATGCCAAAATTTAGCTCTCAAAATATAATCAACTCAAAATAACACCATGCAAGTAATAATGAACATTGCACATAAGTTGATAATGGAGTTCAATAGATGCATACATCTATGGGTTCTCTAAATGTTGAATTCATTCATTATAAAAATCTATTTAAAAGTACAATTTTAAAAGTTAGAAAACTATAATGACTGGTATTGAAAGTATTACACAATGTTCCGACAGGGCCTCCCATCTTCACACCTTCTTCCTGACTTATCCTCTGTTGTATAGCCTCTAAGAACCTCTACATAGAACTAAGTTAGAATAGGTACCAGTCATCAACTCCATAAAATGATCCTCCTCTATGGCCTCCAACTAGTGCTAACTCATCCAATAGAGATATTATTATAATACTCTTATTAATAACATAATATAAATAATAGATAATAAGATATTCTATAATATTATACAATGTTTTTTGAGTGCTCTAGCTCTGGCTCTTGGTACTAGCTCTAGCACTGCTTGACTACTCTTATGTCTTACATTTTTTTTTCACACTTTGATTATAATTTCAAATGAACCCTCCAGACCCTTTATATAGGTTTATGGGTCCACCAAAGGTGGGCTTGGATGATTATCCATTTACAAATTTAAATAAAATTCATAATTATCTCAAGACCTATTTTAATGGAATTAATAATTATTCCATTCTATCATGGGATTATAATATAAGGCATTTACATGGTTTATATGGACTTTACAATATTTTTGGAATTTAAAATTATCCCCCAACTTATCCCATATATATGGGATTCACCATTATCTATGCCTTTAAATAACACTCATATATGGGATGGAGAAATAATAATTTATTTATTTATTTAAATGCTCCACATTTTCACTAGTTTTCTGCCATGTATCACCTCTAAATATTTCTACATGTTTAATGCTAATTTATCCATAATCTAATATTTAATTATTCCATGTTGCCACATCATCACTTTTAGTTGGTTTGACCATAACTTTGACAAGCCATAACTTTCACATACAGACTCAGAATTGGTCTATTCAAAATGCATCAGAAAGATTATGATGAGTTATACACCATAAAACTGGTTAAAAAACATTCCAAAACTTTCAATTTTATTATTTTGACCAAATTTTACAACCTTTTGACCAAGTTTTGAGCAATGATAATTGGATCATAAGATGTACATTTTTGGAATTATAATAGTTTCAAGAAAGATCTTGATGAGATCTACAAAATGCACTATGTTTAAAGAAAACTAGGGAACATCTGAAAATATTCTTTGGATCAACACTTGAGGATCAGGATTGGTTAGGATCAAATGTTTGAAGCTTAATCTATATGTATTAGTGGCATCATCAACATATGATGGGAAGAAAAACTATAATGTCCAAAAGTATTTAAATAGTATTCACAAGATATCATTTTTGTATACCATAAGTAAATTGAATAATCATTTTCGATTAATCCATTTTAGTGTATTGAGTGTACTAATCAAAAATAATATTAAAATACTTTTTATTTAATTTAAAGGTAGTGAATTAAAATTATATGTATTAGTAGAATGGGAATCATATATTCGTTATCTTATTTGATTTTCTTTCAGAAATGAAATATATATTTCCTTCATGGAATATGAAATATTAGTATCATTGTAATTATGATGTATATAAAAGCTAAGATGACAAATTATATTAATTTTATTAAATTGAATATAATATATAATGTGTAAATAAAACAAAAACTACCATTCATTGTGTTATTTAAAATTATAATCAAGAATGTCATCAATTAGAAAAAATCATTATGATATCCTTTACAATGAATGTTGTATCCGTGGTAGTATTATTTTATACATTTTTAAAATATTATTCCTTTCTCGATAGAAAAATATATATCTAAAATAATTTTATCAATCACTACGTAAAAGATATGTTCGCTCCAATAGAACAATACATAAGTAATATTATATTTTTAAAATATTATAAATAACCTAGGGAAGACATGAATAACAACTTCTAATATATAGAAAAGATGGAAAAGTACAAAAAATCACAAAGCATAATCAAGTGAAATAATACCATATACTAATAACACAAAGTGATTAATTTTTTGTTGTATGTGACTTGAT
>JARHVA010004646.1:380000-390000 GCA_037957365.1 Torreya grandis | reverse complement strand
GGGCCACATTCTGGAAATATCTCAAACTCCCATATATAAAAAATCAAGAACCTTCACCATCATAACAACATACCATTTCCACTATCAAATCAACTATCACCACAACCCAACCTTTGGATACCTTTGCCCATCAAACCATAATAGCACCACTAGAACTTGACTCACCCAAACTCAATAAATCACCTTCTACTTCTCTAACCAAGCCCAAAAAAAACCTTGGCACATTTATTACCCAAAACATTACTCACCCATCAATAAAGTTGTATCTAAACCTAGAAAACCTATCAAATAGACTCCAGGCTAAGCCAACGAAGAGGGTAAAACCACCTAAGAGCCTAAAAATCAAAACTCTACCCCCCCTCTCCACTTTTTCCTATATTTTAGGACCTCATCCCTATACCTTTATTGGGAAACCAACCATCCCAATCAATGCCAAAAAATTGATCTTTGTTACACCATCACCCTTACTTTCATACAAAATTATTTTCACCAAGCAACCCATGGAAAAATATCTTATCTCCTAATTAGATATAAACAAACTGCTTATCTGTCAAATGTCTACCCAAAAAATTCTAACCCCAAACCCTCAACCTCTTTACCAAACCCCAAACCATTCACTAAGGGAACCCCTTCACCTGAGTCTTTGACAATCAAAACCACTCTTAAAAGGGTTTCTACCCCCATTGCCAAATATAAGCCCTTCACACCTCTTCCACCATTGGTTGAGTCTTACTCCACCATCTTATAGAGGTTATTATAAGTATCTTGTTTAATCTTTCCACCTATCTAGCCATATGACCCACATAGTCCTAAACTATGTTGGTACAATTAAAAATTAGTATTTTCATATCATAGGACACTTACACATGACATAGAAAACTATAAAGCTCTCTAAGTGATATCTCATCAATTGTATGATGAGGATGACATATTATTAGATGCACCCCTTATGAGCCTGACATCAACCCAAGAACCAATAGCCATTGACCAAAACCTACCTACCTCTCCACTCTCACCTTAGAGTGAAGATGAATTGAAGAAACCACCAAGCCTAATTTCTCCCTCAATCCATACCATCCATCTAGTCACACGATCAACCAAAGGATAAGGGGAAGATAAAGGTGTCTATTACATGGACATATCTATTTTCCTCCAACCAACTACCCAACCAAAACCAAGCACATTTAACTTTAACCAACCCCAATGTGTCTATCTTAGGACCCTCTCTCTCTAATCCATCTAAATCAATCCAGTGAGTAGTTTTGAAATAACTTCATCAAATACTAGTGAAGATGAGTTTATATAATTGTATCAATACCTCACCCCATCACTACCAAGCAATGATAGAAGCATTGCAATCCATAAAGGTAAGTCCAAAAGACCCTCAGCCTTTAGCAACCTTTGTTAGAGCTCTTCACATTTCCAATCTTGTTACCTTCAAAGATTCAAAAATACCTTCCATACATCAAGATGCCCCATACCCTCCCCTCTTCATTACCACCTATATCAACCAGACCCACATCAATAGGTTTATGATTGATGCGGGAGCTATTATCAACATCATATCCTCCCACACCTAAAACCAACTCTAATTACCTGAGAATATAATGTTATAAACCTCAACGATATTTTGATCATTCAATGATACCATGGCCATGACTTTAGGAATTGTTATCCTTCAAATTCACCTAGGACCCTACACACTTCTTGAGATATTCTATGTAGTATAAGGAGAATTATATTATATCATCTTGCTAAGATACCTATGGATTCATTCCATGCATTTTGTGTCATCTACCCTAAACTAGTACATCAAATTTTAGCATGAATGTTATGTTGTTACCATATAAGTTGACCCCAATCCCTTTACAACATGAAAAATTATGTACCAACCCAATGTTATTTTCTACCTCCATCTAATAAACCTTCACTAGTAAAAAATGAAACCACATCTCCTTTTACCAATGAAGCCTCAACTAGTTCATCCATCCTGTCCACCCAAATCTCCACAATAGACCCTTTATAATCAAACTTCTAACATTTTTCATTGGGGGATTATTTCCTTCTCATCCTTGATTCTTTCCTTACTCCCTAAGAGTATGGGAATATTGACCACCATGCCAGTTATGACCCAAATATTAGAACCATTAATCCTTTTAAACCCTCAACTTGTCAAACCAATTTCATCTATGGGGGAATTGATTAAAAACATGACAATTCTACCACCTCTTCCTCACATCGACCATTAATCTCCATTTCTTTCTATCTAGGCAAATTAGAGTTTACCAAAATGTACCTATACAATTGTGCCTATAAGGTATATGGTTTGGGTTGGTATGAACACAATATGTATGAGTTACTTCCACTTAAAACCTAAAAACCTCAAAAAAATCATGGCCTTGGTTTCACACCACCTAAACAACAAACCAACCCACCTCTTATTATTCTCATCACTGAGGAAATCCCATCCACTCCACCATCAATAGCTGAAGATTCTGACATCATCCCCCTTAACTCTTTTTTGCATCAACATCATCAGCCTTGGACCCCTGACTTATCAAAAGAATGGGGAAACCCTAACCATCATTATGACCTAGCTTCAGATGATAGTAGATTCTCCTACCATTAATACCATTTAATGTTAGGATAATTATTCTATTCTCACCTATCTTGGTGTACTAGATTTTTATATCTTTATATCTCTTCCTCTTGAGACTTCAACCATGTTGAATGAATCCACCATGGATATCAACTTGGGCACTCTAGACAACTTGTGCATTGTCAAAATTAGCTAATCACTTAATTTTGAAGAGCTTAGGGACTTCCCCTCCTTCCTTCAAGAACATAGAATAACATTTTCTTGGTCTTATAGTGACATGTCAGGAATCGACCCCTCCATCACTACCCACAAAAAAATCACCAACCATGATGCTAAGACCATTAGGAAGAAACTTTAGTGAATTCACCCTCACATAGCCGTTCTTGTTAAGGAATAACTTAAACATCTTCTATCAATTAATTCCATTCAACCCATTAACTATCCCCAACATGTATCAAATGTCATACCTATCACCAAAGCCACACAAACTCTATGCATTTCTATGGACTTTCATGACCTCAACCTTACTTGCCTAAAAAATGTCTTTCCTCTACAAAGCATTGACTAGCTAATTAATCTAAAAATTATCCATGAGATGTTACCTCTTAGGGATGGATTCTTGAGTTGCAATCATATACTAATTGCCTATGAATGTCAATAAAAAACCACCTATATCACCCCATGCTAGACTTTATGTTATAGGTTCATGCCTTTTGGACTGAGGAACATTGACATGACCTAACAATGCACTATGACCTACATATTCCATGAACTTATTGAAAAATTTGTCGAAGACTATGTTGATGACCTTCTTGGGAAATATAAATGTCATAAAGACCATTTGGCCATCTTTAAGATTATCTTTGAATGACTCATCCATTACCATGTCTGACTTAACCCTAAAAAGTGTATTTTTTGGATCTTTTTAGGTAAGGTACTTGGATTTATTATCTCCCTTTAGGGAATTTTAGTTGATCTAACCAAAATCAAATCAATCCTCAACATGCCTTCTAACTACCTCAAGAAACTTGGTAGCTTGCAGGGGAAGCTCCAATCCATCACTTTATCTCTTAGCTCTCAAACCGGTGTCAACCCTTCCATCATCTTCTAAATAAGGATGTCTCTTTTAAGTTGAATAATGATTATCAAAAGGAATTTTATTAAATTAAAAGATACCTTTTTTTTCTACCTATCCTCATCCCTCCCAAAGATGATCAACCTTTTTACCTTTATATCTTTTCCACTAACCACTCCTTAGGGGCAATGCTTGCTCATCAGGATAAAAAACATAAAGAACAAGCCATATACTACATTAGCTACATGTTTGTAGAGTACAAGACATGGTACACCTATACTGAGAAACTTTACCTTGCATTGGTCTCATAGCCACCAAACTCCACCACTACCTTATCAACCACAAGATCTATGTCATAACCAATACTAACCCACTCAAGTACATGCACTCTAAGCCATACTAAAACCAATGTATGGCCAAGTGGCTCATGATTTTATATGAGTTTGACCTTGAGTTCCTTAAATAAAAGTTAATTAAAGGTAAATTCATCGGAAACCAATTAGCCAAAGCACCCTTAGCTAACAATCAAGATCCTCCTCTTGAGTTTCTTAATGAGTCCATCATGACCCTCTCTCAGGCAGGCTTCACATATCAAGTGACCATGTTCTTTGATAGATCAAAGTGTCAACATGGTGGTGGAGCTATCATAATATTATTCCCCTTCAAGGTGAACCTCTTCCTTTATCCTTAAATTTATATTTTAAATATACCAACAACATGGATGAGTACAAATCCCTAGTCATAGGTATACAAACTGCATTAGCCTTAGCATTCAAAATGATCAACATTTTTGGTGAATCTCAACTTGTGGTCAATAAAATCAATGTCTCTTACTAGTTTAATAATGATGTTTTATAATAGTATAAATAATTAGATGACCAACTCTTTGAATCATTTGAACACTACTATATTCAACCCACCCCACAATTTATAAGCAAGTTTTCTAATAAGATGTCTTCCCTCACCTCTTAGATCCCATCTAAACCCTATGAATCTAAGCTATCTTTCATTATCCATAGACTTACCCAATTTTCTTATGTCAAATTAAACTCTCCTACCATCTTTCACATGGAGGAGACCCAACCCAACCTTTGGTATCGACAAACCATTGACTATCTCAACCATGCCATCATTCTATTCAGTCTTTCTAGGAATGCTATAAGAGTGTTTATCTAGAGTACATCACATTATACCATAGGGGGAAATTATTGTTAAACATAGATTTGATGGTCTCCTCTTCTACTACCTATATAGTTATGAAGCTTCTCATGCTATTACAGAAATACATGATGTGATCTATGGGGGATATTTTAATGGCCTTATCATCATTAAATGCATCCTTCACCTTGGTTATTACTATCTTACCCTCAACAAATACTACTATGATTATGTAAAAAAATCTATCAAATGTCAAAAACATGCTAATTTACACCATGCACCTAGCTATAGTCTTCACGTATCCATAGATTTCTATCCCTTCTCACAATGAGGTCTAGAACTTATTGGTGAAATTAATCCCCATTCTTCATAGTGACATCACTCTATCATCACTATGATCGAGTACATTATCAAATAGGAATAAGATATTCCTCCTATCTCAACCAAAGGTGAAAATATTATCAACTTCATCAACCATAACATCATCTTTTATTTTTATGTTCCTCACAAAATCATCACTGACAGTGGTAAATATTTTTAAAACAAACAATTCCAAGGTCTTTGTAATGCATTCAACATCAAGTTATGTTTCTCTTCACCCTATAATATTCAAGTAAATGGATAGGTAGAAACCTCTAACAAAACTCCCAACAACATGCTAACTAAAATTGTTTATACATCAAGTCAAGATTGGTATTTACACATCCCCTTCGATTTATGGGCATATCATACTATCATTCAAACCCCTATGGGTGCTACCCCTTTCTCTCTAGTTTTTGGAGTAGAAGTTGTCTTACTTATCAAAGTCCAAATTCTCTCTCTTTGAATATCCTTACAAGATCTCATTTTTTAAAGTAATTATCATCAATAACATTTATCCCAACTTGAGCTACTTGATGAACATCATTTAGCATCCCTTACTCACCTTCATGTCTATCAAGAGAGAAATAAGTATGCGTATAACAAACACCTTAAGGTATAAGAATTTAATGTGATAGACCTCACCTAAAGGAAAATAAATATGTCATTAGTATGTATAAAGTAAAGTGAGGTAAGTTTGATTTCAATTGGCTTAGATCTTATATCATAACACACAAGTACAAGTCAACAACTTTTCAATTATCCTCTCTTGAGGTAAATCCAAAGACTGGGCCCCTCAATGTTTCACATCTACATCTTTTCTTTTGTTAAAAAGGATCAAAATCACCTTTTGTCTAACTTCAGCTCATCCTTTTCTTTCAAACCACATTCAACTCCATATTTTAATGTCAACTAATAAAAACTGAATCATGTGATTATCCGTCACAATCATAGTTTAATCTTGAATAATGGGTACTACGACTCTACGCATGGCATGATTATCATGATGCTTTTTTCCCTTTTCCTAGGATGGGTTCCCATGGTTCATGTCACCTAAAACTTTTTCAAACCTACTAAATCTCCTTGTGATTTTATTTTTACCTTCATAAAAGGAGAACCTTTAATCCTATATAAACAAGTCTATGTCAAGTAAAATAAAAAACAAAGTCATAAAAAAAATAATCATGTCATTCTTATAATTTTTAGACTACTCCCTTAAAGGACAATTGCTGAAAACATATCACACTTTCTAAACTAAGATAGACTACTCCTTTAAAGGATAGCTACCAAAATCATTAAACAAAGAACACAAACTTAGACCTCTCCTTTGAAGGATGGTTGAGTAAGCATTTTTCAAACCAAAGAAATTTATTGTGTGATTTTTGTATTGATTATCTTTCCCAACCCTCCCCAACAACAAAAAAGTATCAAAAGACCCATTGTGAAACATAAAAAAAAGAAAAATAATTTTGAAAGCTGCAATCATCATTCTTGAGTAGACTTCTCGTATGGATCAGTTTACAGCATATATGGCATGGACTTGTTTATATTGACTCTTCTTGTGTAATTTTCAAATTGCTTTAGCATCTATGTGGTGTGCACTTGCTTCATATTGTGTGATCACGTCTCCATTGCACTCGCATTATCCAGATTCTGGCAACAACTCTAATAGAACACACCTTCAAACCAAACCTATGAGCCCAACCATCGGTGGCCC
Organism: Torreya grandis; assembly: GCA_037957365.1. Lineage (NCBI taxonomy): Eukaryota > Viridiplantae > Streptophyta > Pinopsida > Cupressales > Taxaceae > Torreya > Torreya grandis. Next base: position 383,091 of record JARHVA010004646.1, on the reverse strand, counting down.
TTACCACACCAACCATCAACTTCGTGGAGGGTTTCGATAACTATGGACTCAAGTGAGGTAAGAGGTGTAAACATAATATTGAGCCACCAATAAAGACTTATAAAAACCATCAAAAAGGAGAAAAGAAACATTACAATCAACATAGATCCATAACACTCAACTAAGCTATTTGGACTGAGTAATGCCCAAGGCATACATTGGATCTTTCTAGAAGATAACATAAAACATAAACTAGGGTATATTATATCCAATTCATAAGACTAAAAGGTCTAGTGAAGGTCCAAATCTCGTCTCAAAAGGCTTATCCAATTATAAAATAACTAAACTCAATGGAACCAACCTCTCATAGCCCCATAAACTCAATTGATTAAAATTAAGGTAAAGTTTAACATTAATTATTATAAATTAAATTTAGTTTGGATTAAAAGTGACCATGTACATCCAAAATTATTTCCTTCTATTAATTCATCAAATATAAAACTGAGAAATAAAGAGATATCACTCAATCAAAATGAAATAACCCAATTACCAGCCCATAACTCATAATTTTAACCCAACCAATTTCAATAAAATTCCACTCAGACCATAGTAGTGTAGTAGGGTTTTACAATCAGGAGAGGTCAATTAGTTTTTATTGTAAACCATAATTAAAAATATGGCAAGGAGATATGCATAGTGTATTAGAGAAACATGAACTTAACACTTAAATGGAGGGAATCAATATCTAGATAAATCTATCCACATTACATATGATATTTGTAAAAACATTAACAATGTAAACAAGCCATAATGATCAACCTAGATGGAGAATAATGGTTAATATATTAATTAACTAGTTTGGGAACAATGTAAGTACTTTGGTTAATACATAATCTTAGAGTATATTCCCAAATTTTAAAAAAACCATTGATTTAGTTCCATTAGAAAATTAATGTAGAGAAACCATTTTACATTATGAAAATAATTATAATCATACCCAAAGAGTTATAGATTGCCATGGATAAAAGTGTGGTTGCCACTCTAGTCAATTTTTCTTGATTTTCCAATGTAGTTCCACTCCTTTTAGAGTAATAATATATCTAAACAAACAAATTGTAATATAAAAAACTAAAGCTAGAACCATAAATTTGAAATAAAATTTTAATTTTGTATTAAAATGAGCATGGTATCCTTCACACATATATCATTTCTTTCCCAGATGGTGTATATGGAGCATTCTAACATTGGTTAATGATAAGGGTAAAATATCATGTTTTCATTGTTTAGATTATTTTCCACATAAGAACTTAAATAATACCCTTATTCTCTCCACACCAATTTCCCAACCCCTATTCTACCCCTAAGGTTTTGGCCCAACCACCATTTTATGTAGGGTAATGAGATATCTTCATACAATTACTATTTAATTCAAAACCCAAGGGCACAATGTATTTAGGTATTATTCATGGATTAGAGGTGACAATACAATATTTCCTTTTTGTTTTAACTTATTTTCCAACATTGGGTAAAAAAGAACACCCTCCTACTGACATGCCAACCAACAAAGATCAAACCCCATGCTACTATTTCATTTTCAATCACTCATTGAAAGTGATATTTTAATCACTAGGCCATATAAAAATCACATGAAAAACCAAATTAGGGTCATTATTTTTAGCTAGCCTTAAAAGAGGAGGCATGATCTCCTTCCCCTTTTTGACATATCTCACCCTAGTGATGTTCATCCTCTTTTATCTTCTAAGGTTGAACCCCATGTCTTCCATCATATTCTCTAGCCATGTCCCATGACCCAACAACAAGATCCCCCAATAGGGGAAAGTTATGGAGTCTCCCCAAATTAATATTTATCCCCTTGGGTTTTGACCCCTTCACCCATTCTTTGAAAAAATGAAAACCCAAATGAAAACCATTTCCCCATGGATGGTCAATGCAATCCCTAAAACTAGACTCCACACATAAAATAAATCAAAGAATAACCTCCTAGACACCCTATGCAACCATCTTCTTCTCCAATCTAATAAAATATAGGACGCTTCTCTTTTCCCAAACAAGCACACCATTCAATATAAAATAATAGCTTGGTTAATTAATTCACAATTCCAATAAAAACATAATAACAATGGAATTGATTAAATAATACAAGGTATTAACAAAATCCTTAAAATATTTCTTAATAAAAATTTAAAGTTAATAATAAAATGACCAGTGTTAAAGGTTGATCTGCAAAATCAATAAAACATAAGTCCAATATGAAATAACAAAACATTAAGTAAGTAATAACAATAATATTAAATAATTATTAATTATCAAAATCATTAAAATAACTAATTAACAAGGCATAAATAAATTATATAAGAATAAACACTAAAATCATTTATAAATGCAATTAAAAAAATTGATAATGTTATCAATGTAATAATATTAATAAATCAATCTTAAAAGTCCAACCGAGTTTGATACTAGTAAATAATAAGTATGATCATAAGATAATAATTAATATAAATAATAAAATAATGATTAATACAATCATTAAATTGATCGAAGCCCAAGTGGTCAGATCCCATGAAGGTGTTACGAACGATGATCTCCAAGGTCAAGAGACCCATATAGGTCTAGACAAACCCCTACCAATAGCATAATAGGCTAAAAGGTTAAACCACTTCCTTATAGATTATTCATCAAATGTTAACGACACCCGTGTAGGATAACTAAAAAATAAAATGATCTCAAGCACATAATAATAGGAAAGAGGAACAACTATGCCAAAACCTAATAATCCTAATAGGGAAGAAGAATAAAATATTCATACTCAAAATAGGGTGAGACCAATAATGACAAAAAACAATAACACAATGGGATGTAAATGACCATGACTTAGTACCATCTAATACATTTTATGTAAATAACCCTAATTTTTTTTGAAGTTACATATTAGAATACACATTTGAATGCATAATAGACCCAAACCTTACTTGCCAAAGTGATTGATACTTACTTAGAGTACTCAGAACATGCAACTAAAAATGTTAACCTTAACCTTCTATGACATTAATGGGTTAAAACATGTTTGTACATATGGGAACCAAATAAA
>JARHVA010004646.1:367500-375000 GCA_037957365.1 Torreya grandis | reverse complement strand
ACATTGATCCATAAATATTTAGCCTATATTTGCATTTGTGATGAAAGGAAAAACTTTGAGAGCCTAAAATTCCTGTCAGTCCTCCTTGCAACTTTGGTGATCTTTTTTACCATTAATCTACTAAATTTTCAACATAGTCAATCACATTCTCGGTAAAATTATAATTTCTATCTCCACTCATAGAAGGAAGTCATTTTATTCACGCAGACTATTCAAGAGGTAAGTATTGTACTTTAATTTCATTATTATCTTCTATCATTAATTACTTAAACAACCATTAAATTAATTTAAGCATCATTATTATGTCCTACCAGAAATGAATCTTTATCTTTTATAAATATATCTCATCCTTCATTATCTAATTATTAAATACAGATACAGGGAATCATCATTGATTCACTCTGAATCAACACTAATTTTTTTGATCAGCATCAATCCTATCAGGATCGACATCAATCCACTTTGTTTAATACATATGATCCAAAGCTATATATTAAGTCTCTATTTTAATATTTTTCTTATTTATTACTTTCATTTAAACATGACATTTATCCCCATAGATGACTTTACCTAGTGTATCCCATGATGTGACTAGCATCCTCCATCTACCTATAGTCCCTCAGCCTTTCTTTGAACACTAGAATGACATTACTTTTGAATTAGTCCTATGTGATATTATTTGGACACCAATATTTAAATCTTGGGAAGAATAATTAGTTTTAATTTAGACTGAATTAGATTTTTTTATTGCCTATTGGGAAGATTAATTTATTTAAATTGCTAAATTAATCAAAGAGGAAAATTAGGATTAATATCTTTATTACATGAATTATCTATTTTATAACTTCTCATGTTATTATTTTTCTTAATTTATTAATAGTGGACTGAGATATATTGAAATAAGTGTACCACTTCTTAGAACTGATCCTAGATTAGGTAGTTCATCCATGTTTCTATTAATCAGCTTTTATACAAGTTATCTTTATTGTGCATGTAGTCCTTCATAGCGAAAAAAGAGATCCCGCCTCACTTGATCAATATTGCACATTCCATTTATAGCTATTATTATTTAAAAATATTATATCATTTATATTTTTTATTAAGTGAAGTATTTATCCAAAAAATGTTCATAAATTTGACAAAGAAGTGCAGAAAATTAAAGAAACAAGTTACCTCTCCAATGCAAGCCAAGATTGAGACAAAGATTTTTGAAGTAGGAAAACCAAAAAAATATATGAAAAAACCCACATGATAATTTTTTTCACTTTTATTTTCACCATTTTTAGAAGATTAAAACCTTTTTTTCATCCAAGTGGCACAATGGAATCACCTCTAGGCTTGTGGGTAGCCTAAGAAATGAGGTGAATCTCTAGATAGGGCTAGTTCCCATCATGTACCACTTACGATTGGACCTAATAATAAATTTTCAAGGTGAAAATGGATAATGATGAATAAAATTAAACTAATATAATATAATTGATACACCAAACATATTTATGATATCCAACCATATGTATCTCACACTTAAAATTGAAGGACAACTAAAACATACACTCTCCAACAAATGTCTTCTTGCATCAATATTACATTATGGGGTTATAAATGAATGTAAAAATATAGGAGGATTGGAAAAGAGGCTTATGAGGTAACCAATAAAAATAATAAATCACTTAAATCTTGACATCTCCTAGAGCACATTACATGCCCTGCAAGAAGGAGATGCAAATATGTGAAAAAAATGAGCAACATACGAAGGAATCCTTACTCTTCACTTATGAAGGATCACAAATTTAAGTAAAAACACTAAGTAAAATAATGGAATATATGACACTTAGTCATTTTATTTGTCAAAAGGTGTACAATTAATCAGGGCTTTTCCACACTCAGGTGTAACATAGAATATAATGCCAAAATGGCCAAGTCCTATCGAGTTTGCAAGAGAGAGAAAGAGAAGTCCGAGGGTCATAATAAAACTTGTAAAGATAATAAAAGGATCTAAATGTACATGTGGTAAGAAAATGGGATGAACTATGGAAGGATAGGAGGTACACATGTCAATTTAAGTCATCAAACTTATGCAAAGTGGCCCAAAACTCCTTTTCTTACACATAAAATTGGCTTCATGATTATGACTATTTGAGTGACTTTTATCTGATATATGGAAGTTAAAATTATTGTATTTGAATGTTATTATCTCAAACATCCCTATCCATGCATTGATTTCCTCCCTGTTCTTCTAGAATCACCTGGTAGAGAGACATCATCATCTTTTGTCGTAGAAACTACCCTTCCATGCACCTTACACATTTGGCTTCCAAATTATCATTAATTATCCATTAAATTTCTTGGTATTGAGTGAATTATAAGTTTAAAGACCCCCATATCCTTATAATTATTAATGTCATCTTAAAATTACTTTACTTGAAGATTTTCTACCTTCTCTCTAGCTTGTGCATTAGGCCAGCTTTGACTGGATGTGTTGAAGGACATAGTTGGGTAACTTAGAGGTTGATTCATGAAATTAAATTAATATTTGGAGTTATATTAAGTTTTATTATTCCACCCAAACATTTATTATCTCTTTATTCTTCTTCTAGCATGCACAACACATAAAATAGTGAGAAAAATCTTATTTCTTCCCCCATTCTTAAAATTCCATATAAATAAAAAGTTTTGGCACATACTAGGTATGTCATATACAATTTATAAAATATATTGTTGGAAAAATATTCAATTTTAACATCTTTCCATGTATCAACTCTCCGGATCAACATTGATCCATAAATATTGAGCCTATATTTGCATTTGTGATGAAAGGAAAAACTTTGAGAACCTAAAATTCATGTCAGTCCTCCTTGCAACTTTGGTGATCTTTTGTAACATTACTCTACTAAATTTGAAACATAATCAATCACATTCTCTGTACAATTAGAACTACTATCTCCACTCATAGAAGGAAGTCATTTTATTCACACAGACTATTCAAGAGGTAAGTATTGTACTTTAATTTCATTATTATCTTCTATCATTAATTACTTAAACATCCATTAAATTAATTTAAGCATCATTTTTATGTCCTACCAGAAATGAATCTTTATCTTTTATAAATCTATCTCATCCTTAATTATCTAATTATTAAATACATATATAGGGAATCATCATTGATTCACTCTGAATCAACACTAATTTTTTTGATCAGCATCAATCCTATCGGGATCGACATCATTCCACTTTGTTTAATACATATGATCCAAAGCTATATATTACGTCTCTATTTTAAGAATTTTTTTATTTATTACTTTCATTTAAACATGACATTTATCCCTATAGATGACTTTACCTAGTGTATCCCATGATGTGACTAGCATCCTCCATCTACCTATAGTCCCTCAGCCTTTCTTTAAAGACTAGAATGACATTACTTTTGAATTAGTCCTATGTGATATTATTTTGACACCAATATTTAAATCTTGGGAAGAATAATTAGTTTTAATTTAGAATGAATTAGATTTTTTTGTTGCCTATTGGGAAGATTAATTTATTTAAATTGCTAAATTAATCAAAGAGGAAAATTAGGATTAATATCTTTATTACATGAATTATCTATTTTATAACTTCTCATGTTATTATTTTTCTTAATTTATTAATAGCAGACTGAGATATATTGAAATAAGTGTACCACTTCTTAGAACTGATCCCAGATTAGGTAGTTCATCCATGTTTCTATTAATTAGTTTTTATACAAGTTATCTTTATTGTGCATGTAGTCCTTCATAGCCAAAAAAGATATCCCGCCTCACTTGATCAATATTGCACATTCCATTTATAGCTATTATTATTTAAAAATATTATATCATTTATATTTTTTATTAAGTGAAGGATTTATCCAAAAAATGTTCATAAATTTGACAAAGAAGTGTAGAAAATTAAATAAACAAGTTACCTCTCCAATGCAAGACAAGATTGAGACAAAGATTTTTGAAGTAGGAAAACCAAAAAAATATATGAAAAAACCCACATGATAATTTTTTTCACTTTTATTTTCACCATTTTAGGAGAGGAATTTTTTTTTTCATCCAAGTGGCACAATGGAATCACCTCTAGGCTTGTGGGTAGCCTAAGAAATGAGGTGAATCTCTAGATAGGACTAGTTCCCATCGTGTACCACTTAGGATTGGACCTAATACTAAATTTTCAAGGTGAAAATGGATAATGATGAATAAAATTAAACTAATATAATATAATTGATACTCCAAACATATTTATGACATCCAACCATATGTATCTCACACTTAAAATTGAAGGACAACTAAAACATACACGCTCCAACAAATGTCTTCTTGCATCAATATTACATTATGGGGTTATATATGAATGTAAAAATATAGGAGGAGTAGAAAATAATCTTATGAGGTAACCAATAAAAATAATAAATCACTTAAATCTTGACATCTCCTAGAGCACATTACATGCCCTGCAAGAAGGAGATGTAAATATGTGAAAAAAGTGAGCAACATACGAAGGAATCCTTACTCTTCACTTATGAAGGATCACACATTTAAGTAAAAACACTAAGTAAAATAATGGAATATATGACACTTAGTCATTTTATTTGTCAAAAGGTGTACAATTAATCAGGGCTTTTCCACACTCAGGTGTAACCTAGAATATAATGGCCAAATGGCCAAGTCCTATAGAGTTTGCAAGAGAGAGAAAGAGAAGTCCAAGGGTCATAATGAAACTTGTCAAGATAATAAAAGGATCTAAATGTGCATGTGGTAATAAAATGGGATGAACTATGATAGGATAGGAGCTACACATGTCAATTTAAGTCATCAAACTTATGCAAAGTGGCCCAAAACTCCTTTTCTTAAAAATAAAATTGGCTTCATGATTAGGACTATTTGAATGACTTTTAACTGACATATGGAAGTTAAAATTATTGTATTTGAATTTTATTATCTCAAACATCCCTATCCATGCATTGATTTCCTCCCTGGTCTTCTAGAATCACCTGGTAGAGAGACATCATCATCTTTTGTCCTAGAAACTACCCTTCCATGCACCTTACACATTTGGCTTCCAAATTATCATTAATTATACATTATATTTCTTGGTATTGAGTGAATTATAAGTTCTAAGACCCCCATATCCTTATAATTATTAATTTCATCTTAAAATTACTTTACTTGAAGATTTTCTACCTTCTCTCTAGCTTGTGCATTAGGCCAGCTTTGACTAGATGTGTTGAAGGACATAGTTGGGTAACTTAGAGGTTGATTCATAAAATAAAATTAATATTTGGAGTTATATTAAGTTTTATTATTCCACCTAAACATTTATTATCTCTTACTTCTTCTTGTATCATGCACAACACATAAAATAGTGATAAAAATCTTATTTCTTCCCCCATTCTTAAAATTCCATATAAATAAAAAGTTTTACCACATACTAGGTATTTCATATACAATTTATAAAATATACTATTGGAAAAATATTCCATTTTAACATCTTTCCAAATCTATTTTCCAAAACTGGTCCTTAGTAAGGGTTTAGTAGGTTTTAGGCACGTTTTTGGTCTTAACAATTGTTCATAAATTTGGGATGCCCAAATTGAGATAATTTTTCACAAATATATAATATAACACCCATTTTAATATACCCTAACTCATTTGGCTCCCATGCATAACCTCAATGAAAATTTGAATAATTGTAAATAGTCTCTCAGGCTTGTTTCTCTCTTTTTTCACAAGTTTGAGTTGGTTTTGGACCGAAAAAATATTTTTACCTTGACTTCATTTTCACTCTAAGAGTTTAAAAATCTCTTTAATTTTAATAGGTACATGTTACAATAAACAAGTTACCTCTCCAATGCAAGCCAAGATTGAGAAAAAGATTTTTCAAGTGGGAAAACCAAACAAATCCATGAAAAAACCCACATGATAATTGTTATCACTTTGATTTTCACCATTTTAGGAGATGAAAATATTTTTTAAATCCATGTGGCACAATGAAATCAACTCTAGGCTTGTGGGTAGCCTAAGAAATGAGGTGAATCTCTAGATAGGGCTAGTTCCATTGATATACCATTTAGGATTGGACCCAATACCAACTTTTCAGGGTGAAATGGAGAAGGATGAATAAAATTAAAATAATATAATAGAGGTGATACACAAAATATTTTGATTACATCCAACCATATGTATCTCACACTTAAAATCGAAGGACAACTAAAACATACACTCTCCAACCAATGTCTTCTTGCATCAATATTACATTGTGGGGTTATAGATGAATGTAAAAAGATAGGAGGAATAGAAAAGAGGCTTATGAGGTAACCAATAAAAATAATAACTCACTTAAATATTGACATCTCCTAGAGCACGTTACATGCCCTAAAATAAGAAAATGCAAATATGTGAAAAAAAAGAGCAACATACTAAGGAATCCTTAGTCTTCACTTATGAAAGATCATGCATTTAATTAAACACACTAAGTATGATAATGGAATAGATGATACATATTCATTTAATTTTTCAAAAGGTTTATAATTAATTAGGTCTTTTCCACAGTTAGGTGTAACATAGAATATAATGCCAAAATGTACAAGTCTTATAGAGTTTGGGAGAGAGAGAGAGAGAGAGAGAGAGAGAGAGAGAGAGAGAGAGAGAGAGAGAGAGAGAGAGAGAGAGAGAGAGAGAGAGAGAGAGAGGTCCAAGGGTCAAAATGAAAATTTTCAAGCTGATATAAGGATTTAAATGTTCATGTGGTAATTAAATGCGATGAAATATGCAATGATAGGAGATACACATGTCAATTTAAGTCATCAAAGTTATGCAAAGTGGCCCAAAACTCCTTTTCTTGCATAGAAAATTAGCTTCTTGGTTAGGCCTACTTGAGTGAAATTAAATTGATCTAGGGAAGTTAAAATGATTTGATTTGAAGGTGAAGATCTCAGAAATACCTCTCCATGCATTGGTTTCCTCCTTGGTTTTCTAGAATCATCTGGTAGAGAGCCATCATCATTTATTGTCCTAAAAACTACCCTTCCATGCACCTTACACATTTGACTTCCAAATTAGCATAAATTTTCCATTAAATTTAGTGGTATTAATTTAATTAAAACTTTAAAGAACTTTTATGGCCGTATAATCATCAAGGGTATCTTAAAATTACTTTACCTGAAGATTTTCAACCTTCTCTCTAGCTTGTGCATTAGGCCAGCTTTGACTGGATGAGTTGAAGGACCTAGTTGGGGCACTTAGAGGTTGATTCATGAAATTAAATGAATATTTGAAGTTATATTAATTTTTAATATTCCACCCAAACATTTTTTAATCTCCTAATTCTTCTTGTAGCATGCACAACACATAAAACCATGAGAAAAAGCTTATTTCTGCCCCCATTCATAAAATTCTATAAAAATAAAAAGGTTTAGAGCATCATATGGATATAATATACAATTTATAACATATATTTTTGGAAAAATGTTCCATTTTA
>JARHVA010004646.1:332500-362500 GCA_037957365.1 Torreya grandis | reverse complement strand
TTTTTTCATAAATAAAAAAGGAAACTAGGATAAATAAAATTATCTTAAATAAATGGTAATACTAACACTCCCCCTTAAATTTCTTTTAGGGGTTTACAAGGGAGGAAACACTACTAACTCTCCCCCTTGCTGATAACTTCCTTCAATCTTAACTTATTACAAAAGAAGACAAATTTATCTTTACATAGAGTTTTAGTGAATATATCAACCATTTATTCTTAAGTAGGATAGAAAGAGAGAAGAATTTGATTGTCTTTAAGAAGTTTGCACTGAAACTGATGTTAAATATCAATGTTTTTAGACCTTTCATGAAAAATTAGATTTTTCTCTAAGGTAATTACACTTTTATTAACACAAAAAATTAGAGTAATTTTTGTTGTGGGTGACCCAAATTTGTAATAAGTATTCTAAGAAAAATAGGTTCCTTTACAATAGTATTGTAACATTTATATTCAACTTCTATGAAAGATAGAGATACAATTTATTACTTTTTACTATTCCGTTAAATAGTGGCAAAATCCAAGGAGATGTACTAACCACTAGTGGATCTATGATCATTTGGATCACCAATCCAACCAAAATTTGAATAACCCATCAAATAAAAATTGTTATTTTAGGTATACTTGATGGCATAGGTTAGAGTACCTTTAATATAATGAAGAATTTTTCTAGCAACTTTAAAATGAGTAGCTTGAGGTTTAGACATGAATCGAGAAACCAAACCAACAAAAAAAGAAATATCAAGATGACTATGAGTAATATAATTTAGACTTTTAACTAATTATCTATATAAATATGGATAAACATTTTTTGTTTCCATGTCATTAAGAAGTTTAACACCAAGTTCAGAAGGAGTAGAAATAGATTTTTAATCTAGCATATTAAATATAGATAATAAATCATATGCATATTTAGATTAAGAAATAGAGATGCTATCCTTTTATTTCCAAACTTGAATGCCTAAAAAATAAACTAAGAGACCCAAATCAATCATTTCAAAGGTATTATTTAAAGCATCTTTAGTGTATGAAACCATTGAAATATTACTACCATTTCTGATTAAGTCATCGACATACAAAATAATGACAACTATGCCATTTGGAGTATTTTTGACAAAGATATTAGGATCATTAGAGCTATGAGTAAATATTTTAGCTGTAAATAATTGATAAATTTTACAGTACCATTCTCTAGGAGATTATTTTAAACTATACATAGCTTTGTTTAAATTGAATACAAGATCTTCATTACCTTTTTTAATAAAACTAGGAGGTTGAGAAATGTAAATTTTTTCATGAATGTCACCATTTAAGAAAGTTATTTTAACATTGATTTGATAAATAGGCCAATGCATATGAGTATTTATAGCTAAAACAACTTTAATACTGGTCATTTTAGTAACATGGGAAAAGGTTTCATTATAATTGACTCCTTCAATTTGAGAAAAACCTCTATCAACAAGTATAGCTTTATGTTATTCAATTTGATTGGCAGAATTAAACTTAGTTTTAAACAAAAATTTACAACTTACTAAATTATACCCTTTAGGTAAAGGAATTAAGTCCCAAGTGTAATTAGAAAACAAAGAGTTGTATTCATCAAGCATAGATTTTTCCCTATGAGGGTGACCTTGAGATTATTTCAAAGTTTGAGGATCATTATTTTGCATAAGTTTAGACATCAAAGCATAATTTCAAAAAATTTATCTAGTTCTATGAGTATTATTAGGATCAACATTATTTCTTGAATCTTCTATAGTAGTCTTCACCCATTTAGGCATGACTTTAGGTGGAGTAAGACTAGAAGAAGGACAAGGAATTAGAGTAAAAAAATAATTATGTGACAAATTATTATGATCATCATTAGATTAAGAAGTAAAATAAGTAGGAAAAATAAAAAGATAATTTAAATTAGAAGCACAATCAAGTACACTATTTTTTAGCAATATTAACAGCTCTTTTAATCTTGATTTTCTTAGTTTGAGGATCATAAACCCTATAAGCTTTAGATGGTTCATCATAAGCAAAAAATATAAAAATTTATGATTTATAATATAACTTTTGACAGTTTTGAATTGGAATATGAACAAATGCATCACAACCAAAAACACGCAAATGTTTTAAATTAGGTTTTCTACCACTCCAAGCTTCTTCAGTTGTAATATTTAAAATAACTTTAGTTGGATTCAAATTAATGAGATAAACAACACAATACATGGCTTCATCCAAAAAATTATAATGTATATTTTTAACATAAAACATAAACCTTTCCATTTTAGTGATATTCCTATGTTTACGTTCAACAACGCAATTTTACTCAAGTGTGCAGGAAATAATTTTCTCATGTTTAATTCCATGTTGCTTATAATATGAAATAAAATTATTTTTAACATACTATGTACCATTATCAATATATAATATGTATAAACAACAATGATATTATTTTTCAACAAAAATATGAAAGTCAATAAAAGTATCTAAGACTTGATCTTTAGTTCTAAATAAATAAATCCAAACTCACCTAGTGCAATCATCAACAAATGTTAAAGAATAATTAACACCATTTTAAAGAGTTTTCATAGGGCCTAAAAGATCACTATAAACTAAATTAAGCTTTTTAATAACATGTCAATATTTACTTTTAGGAAAAAATTATCTATGAATTTTACCAGCCATGGGTAAACACACCAACTTGGGGACAAAAAAGTGCCTACCCATGGACATGATTTTTCTAAAATTTCAAAAATATGTAAATATATAGATAATTATAGATGTCTACACTAAAAATATTAATATGGTATACAAATATTGATTTTAGTATTTTGATTCTAGTTTCCAATTTTATTTTTTTTGAAAAATGTTGAAGTATAAATAGGTTAAACATCTAAAATTTAAAGATGACCTCCTTTTTTAATAGAAATTGAATTGTACCATTTTGTGTGACCCACCATTTTTAAATCATCATTAAATATTGTTATAAATCCTTTGGTGAATTTTTAGATTATATTTTGTAGTGTGTTAAAAAAAATTTAATATTTTTTTGATGAATATTTTGTTTTATTATTTTTGCAATTTAGTATATCCTAAAAACTGACAAAAAATGGATAGTTGTTTGTGCGACCCACCCTAAATACCTCAAAAAAAATGAAAAATGATTTTTATTTTTGATTGTGTATAATTAGGCCTATTTTATTACCATTTAATTTCTTTTCTATTTTGATAAATGAAAACTAAATTATATATCCAAGAATAGGCATGTATGGGTGAGGCATGTAGTTACCTAAAAAAGGTGTTATTGGAAATAAATATAGTTTGAACCATTAAAATAGCCCAAAAATTATAAAAACCATACATTTAAAAATATGATAACTTGATCACCATAATGGTAATAGTTTTTTGAGTTTTAATGTTGAAATCCATAGCGTATTTGGCAATTGAAATTGAAATTTATTGGTTTTTCCTAGAACTCTTAGTTTGGGTTGTAGATGCATAGTACCAAACCTTTGGCTCAAAAATTCAAGCCATTTCCAACCCTAAAATCATGGTTTTAAATTTAAATTGATATAACTTATACACACTATAGAATGTATATGCATTCCATAATGTGTATGTGTTATATAACATAATAAACAATGCGTACAGATTATATAACACATACACGTTTCTTAGACATAAAACAAAAAACATAAATTTCATGTTTGTTATGGGGGAAAGGTCCCATTAACCATGACTCCTTACTGGAAAAATTTCAAATTTAATGTTTATTATAGGGGAAAGGTCCCATTAGCTCTGGATAGTGAAATAAGGTGCCATAACATTGTATTAGACTTTGAAATTTTTACCTATTTCAATATGTCATCTTAAATAATTACAGATAAGGTTTAAAGGTCTAACACATTATACATTTTATAATATAACTTATTCTATTACAAGAGGTCAAAAAATTTATTTTTTAAACCTATGATCAGAACTTAACCTTTAGTGTACCAATTGTTGTGCATTAGACTATCAATACTTGAGTCTTACTTGTCAACATGTGATTGGTTACTTTTAATTTTATAGAATAAATGTTGAACAAACTTATTAGATTTTATATTTTCATATTTTGGTGTACTTTAAGATATAAATATACACACCAATATGTTTCATCAACAAAACACATGTTAACAAGAGCCTTGTTTGATAATTGAAACATGCACAACTATTGGGATCTTTCCCCTACTAGGGCAAAGATATAGCTTACTAGCTTAGTTTAATAAAATCCTACTTACCCTTAAATTTTATGTTTATAATCTATATTATCCTACTTTTATAAAATCCTATCTTACCCTTTTGTTTTTTCTTTGATATCTTTGACCATACCCCTTTATTTATAAATTTTGAACTAATTTGTTTAAGTGGCAAACCTATTGAATTGGAATATGTAGTATAGATAATATTTTGTAAGTAGAAATAAGAATTGAGCCCTTGGTGTAATATTTCATCTCTTTGATATCTATTTCAATAATTATATCTAATGGAGAGTAATACCTATGAATCATTCCTTGGATTGTCTGAAAAACATTCCTAAATTATGTCAAATAAAGTCACTTAAGTTTCCTCCAAGGTCACATAGTGCATATAATTCAATTTGTGCATTTTTAGGTCCCAATTGAATGTCTAACAAGAGTCTTATATTGTTACAATTATTTAATTGATTCCCCTAATGTATTCAAGTACATTTTTGAAATTTTGCTTAAAATTAAGATCTCTTGTGAGAATATGGTTAATCCTCCATTTTTTGCACATCCTTCATCTACCCCTCCATCACACATGGGATAACTGTCAACCACTCCATCTATTCCCACATCATTTTAAGAGTGTGTCTTTAACGTGGGATTATTCCTAGGTGTACCATGGACAAAACAATTATAAGCTTAAAAACAAGCTAGACAACACTTGATGCTTATCAATACCATATAATTTTATACCTTAATATGTAATTGGGATGGTAAGATATGAAATCAGGATGATGGAAATAAAATGTATTTACATGTTAAATTATTAAATATTTTGGTCAAGTTTGGTATGCATTTTGTTTTATATAAGATGTAGTTTTGAGCTCAATAAACTTGAAATGGTCACAAGTATCCATTAATGATGATGTGTTAATTTATTAAGATGTAGTTTTAATATGACATGCCTAGTGATGAATGTATAGCTTATAAAATATCTATTTACAATAGAGAATTTGTTCAAAACCATAAAGGGATGGTGTAGACCTTGCATTGACCAAGTACAACATATGTATAAGTTATCATAGATCAAACTCTATTGAACTTTTTAAAGATACGTTAAATCTCTAGTATAATGTCCCCTAAATTTGATACCTACTTCCTCTCAAGGATGATGTTGAGTAGAGAGACCCAATAATTGTTCATGTGGATGATGAATTTCTCACCTCATATACATGGTTGATCATAATTGTATACTAGTGTGCACCCCCTCACCAAAGGTTTCAAGATTATATATATTTTATACATATATCTTCAATCATCTTGTTTATATTTCATTGTAATGAGCTTAAACCTTATGATGTGGATTTCAATAAATTATTACATGTCTCAAAATTCTTGTTCCAGCTTGGGATTTGAGGTTGAGGCTCATCCATTTCTAAATTGTACTATCTCCTACATGTAGGAATTAATATGAATGTAAGTTTTTGTATCTCTAGAGGTAATTCAAGGTAGAGGGATATAACTAATTTGAATATATATTCATGTAGAAAAATGATAATGTTTGGTGCTTGCTTGAAAATTTGATGGGACCTTAAAGGGGTCTACATGATAATTTTCATATAGTACTGGCAAGTTAGAGGCTTAAACCACATGTGTGAATTATTTACTAGACATGAGTTGATTGGATCGATGTCAATATTTAAACATTATTGGATTCTATCTATTTATGATAAATTTATGAATAGGCCTTAGTTTGACTGGTTAGCTTGGTGATGGAACATGTCTAAGTATCAAAGATGTTAATATCTAAAAACTCTAACACTTCTTTAGGTATACTAAACCTACATATACATGTTGAAATATTTTATTGGATTGGGCATCCTGAGGCTTCAACAAATATAATGCTTCTAGGATAAGTGACAGTTAGATCTCTAACACAAATATATGTGTGTACAAAATAAACATGTGCATACATATCTAATTAGATCAACCCTCACAAGGATATGATATCTAGCTCATTAAAGATTTCATGACATAATACCTCCAATAGTGTTGATAGTTTTGAGCAAGTATGAGGTACACATGGTGATATGTAATCTAATTTTGCCTCCCAAGGCATTATCAACTGTGAAGCATCTAGGATTTGATGCATATCTTATAGATTTAACATAATTTTGGGTGTATGAGGTACACACATGGCACAATAAAGTTCAATTATAGGGGAAATTCAATTGAAAAGGCATGGGAGGCCAACTTAAACCCCTTATTGACATAACTATAAGATCACAATATCTATGATTTGGGTCAAAATTAAGTATGCCTCTATCTATCATGAATTAAACCAATTAGTTTATTGGTTTAATTAGGGATGTGATTTCAACAAAGTTGAGCCCCTAAACCAAATTTATGGCCCAATTGAATGTATAATCTAGATGCAACATGTATGACTTAACTGACCCTAATTTAATAAAAAAATGCATATTCAAATGCAAATGTGTCCAATTTCAACCCATTAAACATAAATTAGAGTCTACAATGTGATTGAAAGGGATAAATTAGGTCATGTTTCATGACATATTGATCATAAACCCTAATTTTATCACTTGAACATGTATGTAGTTCCCCTAAACCCTAATGTTATGACATATACACATATATAAACTTGTTACACTAAACCCCTAACCCCAAATCCTAATTTTATAACAAACATAACACCTAATTTCATTGATTTCATCAGAAATGCATAAATTCATTAATGTGATTAGTGTTAATTTGTGAATCTATTATTCACCTAGTTTTGTAAGGACCTATGATGGGATTTTAGGTAAAATTAGCTCATTTTGTATTACATATTAGTCCTTATTGCATCATGTATTAGAGATTTATACATCATATTGGGTATTGATGCATCATATTGAGCCTTATTATGTCATATGATAGCTTAATTACATCATATTGAGCCTTATTCCATCATATGATAGCCTAATTACATCATATGATAGGTTAAATGCATCATATTGGAGATTTATTATGTATGATAGTCTTATTGCATTACATGATAGCCTTATTATATTGCATGATAGTCTTATTACATCATATGGTAGTCTTATTACATCATACTGAGCCTTATTACATGATATGATAGTATTATTACAACATCTGATAGTCTTATTACACCATATTAGGGATTTGTGCATCATATTATAGTTTTATTGAGTGTTATTACATCATGTTATACTATTATAATGGAAAAAATAGTTGAATATGATCTTTTTTACTTATTTGTATAGTATACGCCTATACTTCAAGGAACGTATACACATTTATATAAAACATACACATTATATAAATATGTACACATTCCTTTGAATAAAAATAAAAGCTCACTTTTTAACATCTATTTTTATCCCTAATCTAGATTGTTATCCCCATAGACATTCCCTACGTACTCTATGTACATTCTTAGTTGCAATTTTTTTAGACCGCACATTTGAATTACTTTATTGGTTTATTTTGTCAAAATGGGCTTTGGTTCACATTCAGGGAGGAGGAAGAAGTTGAAGAATAAAACATCAAACCAATTAGAATAGTTGAGAGAAAAATACAAGGTAGTAACGCAAGTAATTAATTTCAGACAAGGTACAAACACTAACCTTGATGAGCCAAATGCCATAGATAATATATAAATTGATAATAATCAATTAAATAATAATAAAATTTATAATAATGAATTGAATTATGATGAAAATAACAATAATGAATTTAATTATGATGAAATTAAGAATAAAAAATTAAATAATTTTGAAAATTCACATTTAAAGTTTAATGCTTTTGATTATGTTAATGAAGAGCCTACACATGATATGTTACCCACAAATAATGAAAAACATTTATTATGAAATTAATAATGAATAAATTTCATGTAAACACATAATGAAGAAATAGACACATTAGAATAAAATTTCATGGAAACATATAATTATTTTGAAACATCCTCTGAATGGATTCCATCATTAAAAACACCTCCAAGAATTTTGCATAGAAAAGATAAGTAATTAATTGAAATTAATGAAAATATTTTGAAATCAATGTAGAATAAAATGTCTAATCACCATTCAATAAGATTGGCTCAAGAAATGTGGGAAAATTTCTTTCATAAATTGGAGTATGATAGTCAAAGATGTTAATTATTTATTTCATTGATGAAATTACTTAATATTAGACATAAAATGTACATATTAGGACTAATAACATCTAACATGGATAATGAAAATGATGAAATTATTGAAAATCTACATGATTCATATCATATTATAGGTCATAAATCATGCAACAAAGATTGTAATGATGCCTGATGTATAATTACAACTTGTGTAGTAAGTGGTAAAATAGGGAAAAAATGATTGATTTCAAAAACAAATCAAAAACTTGATATAAATAGAAAAACATTATTGAAACTAATTTCAAGATGTAAAAGACTTAATGAACCTAATACAAAAGAGCTTTGGTCATTCTTTGGTAGACTTCTATGAAAGGACAAGGCTATAGCCAATACTTTGAAAGAGTTACTTGCATAATTTTAGAAAGATAATACAAGAGTTTCACCCAATGCAAGAGATGTGGTGAAAAGAAAAGCTGGTTCTCATAAATTTGAAATACATCTGAAACATTCCTTAAATATGACTCAAACATAATTGTACTCTATGGTTTTATAAAAACATCCACAAATTACTATTAGTCAAAGACTTTTTGAGATGGCTAAACCTTTTTATGTAAAAATAAATCACACACACCACTTGTTGTTGTAGGCAACATGTTGAATTTTAAATGCACTATGATATTTTTCACCATATTCATTGTACTTTGCATACTACTAAAATTTCATAGAAGTGTGGCATAGAAGTTCCACCAAAATCAACCAGGGAATTTATTTCAAATCTTTTTTGTGAAAGACTAGATGGATAGTTCTTTTATAAGAAATCATGTTTGGATGGAAATTACAACATTTATGGTGGATTGCCAAAATTGAAAAAATGTATCCATGAGGATTGCACAAGTGCAATTGGAAAATAATTAGTTGGTTTGAGCAAATAAAAATATATGAATTATCAAGTAAAAGATGGAAAAAAATCTAAAAGGTGTGAGCTTGTTATGAAAGAGATACATGTTTCAAGTTTTATGGTCAAATTCATGGAGAAAATTATTTATGAATATCTAAGGCACACACATAGGTCTAAATAGTTGGATAGAAATTTAAATCTAAGAAAGGACACATTCCCACTTAATTTTATTATTTTAGTAGTCAACTTTTTACAAAATTACACACTCAAACCACAAATGAAATTTCAATCGTAGTATTACAACTCAACACAAATTGCCATATTCATGCATATAGCATTCATGCATACACTTGATAGTATAGAGGTGGATAAAAAAATATTAAGGGAGTACCATTTCTATATCAATTATGACTGATCACATTGTACAGAGTATGTGCAAGGTTATTTTGATAAGTTCTATGGATAGTTAACTCAGAGGAACATTAATTTAAAATGGCATTACATTTGGTCATACAATTGCACATCATAATTTAAGAATACACAAATGTTTTATTCACTGAGTAGGATGTATGATACCACTAGTGTAGAACATATTTAGAGTTTCACTTAGGTTGGCCATGGAAAAGGGGGACATGATGGTTCTAGATCATGTATAAAAAGAGCCATTGCAAGGAAGGAGTTAAAATATTATAATGTTGTTAATTTGATTGATGCAAAAACTATGGTTAACTGATGTAATGAAAACATATGTCATGGTGCTTAACCAAATTCTATTGTTCATATAAATTTTTGGTGAATGGAGGAAAAAGACTTGGTAAACTATGAGGATTGTATGGCTCTAACTGGTTCATGTGAGCTTGACTCATTTCATAGTTCAAATGTAGGTTCTTAGAATATTCATATGTGAATTTGGCATGCTTTTGTTCTACATGCACAAACTTTGTTTCAAATGAGTCTAAGCCATAAGAGTGAGTGGATGAATAAATTTCCAATCATGTAATACAAATAAATAGATATTAGGTTCCACTAGTATTGTAACTTAATAACATGACATCTTTACATGAATTTAACCATATATCTGATCTAGTATAGCTAGGTAGAAAATTAATCTTTAGGGATTTTTTATTCTCATAATCTATCTTCATAATGTCATTAAAGATTATTTTTTATGATGTAGGCCATGTTTTTGTAGTTAATGTAGATGAGTATAATGAAGAGTGAATAGATTACTACTTATTTTGGTGTGTGGATGGAAAGAAAAAATTGACCTCCTAGGTTGTAGATAGAGAAAACATTGAATATCCAACTGGATCTATGGTAGTCACTAGAACATGGCTTCAATGATATCCTATAAAAAAAATTAAAATATATGGTTGTTTGAAGATATTAAAACTCATAAGAAGATTCTACACTATTTAAATTTTATTCTTGCTATGAATATTAATTTGTGAAAATATCATGGGAGGCCACGAAACAAGAATCAATGGAAAGTTCGTGAGTTAGACCATGAAGCTATTCTTGATAATATCAAGATTAAAATAGATCCAAGTGGTTCATTGGATTTAAATGCATAGTTATGTTGACTTTTAAAATGTAGATGTAATCAATTTAACCAAAATTTTTTGAATTTGTAGGTAGTACATGCATAAATTTCATCTTTAATTACTTATTAACACTCTTTTCTAAGTTAGTGGTGCCAAATCAGCTTCCACCTTCACATGGTCAGCACCATTAGTAAATAATTTTATATTATTGATGATAAGAGAATCTTAGTAAAATTATATGGTATTTTTACACCCCTGAACAATTACTCATGATAAGTTTATTTCTCCTTATAGCCTTCTAAACACATTTGTTGTTAGTGTTTCCATTCTCCACAACACTAGTGAATATTGACTTACGAGTGGAAGTGAGTGTCAAAATTATTGGAACACATGTAATTTTACTATATATAAATTCTCAAAGTGGTGAATTTTCACCTGCCAATCACAGAGTCAATGTTTTTAGTTGGAGGTCATGAAGTTGTCTCTTCATTACAAAAATTTGTATTTTAGGACCCTATACTATAAATTATGGCACATTTATCTCTTAGAGGTGATTTGGAATTGATTCAGAGTGTAATTATAAGACTTTCCAAAGCACATGGGGTATATTATGGTTCATCCATATGATTTATATTTTTGATTTTATGCATCACTGAAGTTAGGCTAAAAATCAGCCTCTTTCTTGTATTGGGAAGGGGATTCTTGAGCCTAAAATAGGTGGTGGGTTTATCATCTAGGCTAGATGAGAGGTCAAGGAACATGGTATTAGATGTTATTAAACCCTTTATACATTTTTATAGTGCTATTTTTAAACAACAGACAATGAAAATTGAGATCTTAAACCATAGCTTCAACTTTGATAAAATTTATTTTCAGTGTCTCTATATTCCATAACAGGTGTGAAAATTCATTTGGGGGTGGAAGTGGGTGCCAATATTCTTGAAAAAAATGTAATTTTACTATACATATGTGATCAAAGTGGTGGATTTTCATTTGTTTATTTTTCAATTCCAGAGGCAAAGTTGCTAATTGTAGGTCAAGAAGTTGTCTCTTCACTACCAAAAATTTGCATTATAGGACTCTTTAATGCAAATTATAGAATGGATTTATATTTAATGTGATTCATAATATATTCAAGGTATAATTATAGGAATTTTACACACACACATAATATCTTATGGTTCCTCCATATGACTTATATTTTTGTTTGTATGCATGCTTGAAGTTAGGTTAAAAATCAACCTCTCTCTTTGATTGAGAAGGGAATTATTGTGCCCAAAATGGGTGGTGGGTTTGTCATCAGGGCCAGATGGGAGGTCAAAAACCTAGTCTTATATGTTATTCACCCATTTTTACATGTTGATAGTGCCAGGTTTCAACCAAAATGAACAAAAAATTGAGTTTTTAGACCATAGGTTCAACTTTGACAACAATTGTTGTCAGTGTTTTTGTGCTCTAAAATAGTAATGAAAAATTATTTGTGGGTAGAATTTGGTGTCAAGGTTCTTGGAACATATGTAATTTGCTTATATAGAAATAATCAAAGTGGTAAATTTAAACTTGCCAGTTATGGATGCTATGTTGCTAGTTGTAAGTCAAGAAGTTGTCTCTTCACTACCAAAAATTTGTATTTAGGATCCTTTATTGTAACTTCTGTTATAGATTTCTTTTAGATGTGATTCAAACTAGATTCAAGGTGGAATTAGAGGAATTTCCTATGCACACAAGATATCTTATGATTCTCCCATATAACTGACAATATTGTTTTATGCATGCTTGAAATTAGGCTAAAAATTAAACTCTTTCTTATATTGGAAAGGGCATTTTTGAGACTAGAATAGGTGGTGGGTTTGTCATTCAAGCTAGATGGAAGGTTGATAACCTAGTCTTAGATGTTATTTCCTCCTTCAGACATGTTGGTAGTTCCAATTTCTAGCCAATAAGCACCAAAAAATGAGTTCTTGGACCATAGCTTCAACTTTGAAAACATTTATTGTGAGTATTTTCATGCTCCAAAACAGTAGTGAAAATTCATTTTCAAGTGTAAGTGGATGTCAAGGTTATTGGAACATGTGTAATTCTCCTCTATAGATGTGCTCAAAGTGGTGGATTTACACCTGTCAGTTCCAGAGGAAAAGTTTCTAGTTGAAGGTAGAGGATATTATGAAAAAAAATTTGGTGAGAAGCAAAAAGATGGATCAATTATGCCAATCCACTAAACTTAAACCCACAAAACATCTTTGCACACAACATATAAATTTAACATAATGCAATCATAATTATGATAACTAAATGTATGGCTTACCCAATTCAAGTTTTGAAGGTGGTTTGAAGGTTGAGATAAGTCTATGGGAGGATATATGTCCAAACATCAATATTATATGTGACAATGGGGTCAAGTGTGAGCAATAAGGTCACAGGGGAAAATAATTTTTAAGAACATGAATTATGTCTAGTAGGCCTTATGGTCCTACTTAGGCAAAAGTGGAAAATAGGTACAAGGAAGACTTGGGGCCTTCAATGGAAAGGTCAAATTGGTATGTTTTAGATGTCATGAGTAGGTTTTCAAAAAAATAAGTTCAATGAAAACGTCAAGTTGGTCCTTTGGAGAGTATGTACAGGGCATGGAAAACCCTAGATTAGTGAGCTTTAGGCATTATCAGATATTTAACTATGGAAATTTAATGAAACTTTGTAATCTTGTTCCCTTATACATATATAGGGTAAATAAAAATTTTTTAACCTGAGAATGTATGAATGTGTACAAATTCTAGGACTGAGGGTTTGGAATAGGGCTAATTAGGCCTAAATGAGTGTGTGCCAATAAAGGAAGTGCTAGTTATAAGTGAATTTGATCTATAAAATTTGAGATAGACATGAAAAATAATAGTTTATACCTATGAACACCCTTCTAATCTCTTGAGAAATCATAACATTTCCGTACAAGGCAAAATAAAGTAAAAAAGGATACAAGCCTTGAGAGAGCATTATGTCCATAAGGTGTGGAATGAGAGCATGATATTGTTTCAGTATATGAATGGGGTTATACAAGGTATGTTATGATCATCAAGAAACATATGTGATAATAGGTTGAGATCTTGAAACATAGACCAAGATTTGGTCTTTCAGATGCAAAGAAGGTGCATAGGAAGAAACTAGAGAAAGATTGAGATGAAATTTGAAAATGAGACATGAATGGAATGAGGTAAAATATGTATGGAGAGAGATAAATTCCATCAAGGAGGTGATACTAAGACTACAAGGAATAAGTACTAGGTGTAAGAAGCTAAATTAAGTCCAAAGAGTCAAAAGAGGAGATAGCTTATGAAAGAAGATTCAAATCAAACCATATCATGTGAATGTCTAATTTGCAACATTATCCTAACAAAGCATAGCATAGAAAAGTATATCATATCATAACCAACCATAAAAAACCATAGCAAGTGAATGCCAATTGGATCTTAATTTATTATAAGGGTCTAATTTGAAACATTATCCTAACAAGCCATTCTCAATCTCATAACATTTGTAATCCTTAATAATACTTCAAAACCAATCATTTACAATAATTTGAACACAAGTGATTCAAACAAGATTTAATTCATTGTTTTTCTTAAGTATTCATATACAAAATAATAATGTCATGTATGAATTCCATATATAGTCATACAATTTTAATAATACATGCATTTCTATATAGTCATACAAAAAATTACATCATGTCTAACAACATAGTATCTAATATCAGGGGAATACGTCATATATGCCAAAAATGTGTATATTGCCATATAGGCATATAAAAAAATATATCATATATAACATCCTAGTAATTAAATAATATCCCCCACTTTTCATTATTAACTCTCCTTAGGATGCATTACTTGTAGATGGAGATATATTTAATGCTTTAGATTACTCCAAGGTTCAACTTTAGGTACTATGCTCATAGCTCGCTTGCAGTTAAACCTATTTAAATACAAAAACTATTTTAAGTTTAATAAGTATACATGAAACCAAGTTAAACAAATCATGTTTTAAACTATATTTTAAAAAATAATTTATACACGCACTTACCTCATTCTCATGATCTTCCTCAATTTCTCGTTAATGCTTGACTAGGTTAATGTCAGGTTTAGCTACATGAATAAGCATGTCAAATGATGAAGAAACATGAGGAGCTATCATAGTAGTCATCTTAATTGGTATATAAAATTTCATATGATATCCCTACATACATAATACAATTGTGCATACAATTTATATTTTCCAAAGTATATAATAAAATTATTAATACAAAAGTACTAAATTCTAATTTAAAATTACAAGTGAATATACATACCTTAGTGAGTGCCTATGTAGATGGCATTATAAATATAATTATTGAGTTTATATCAACTCGTAATGATGGAGAAGTGTCTACCCTAGTCATCAAATAAAAAAATAGCCTAATAATTAATAACTTGGACAATTTGTTGATTAAACCAGTTGTAAACAAACATAGTCTTGCATACAGTCCAAGATTCAACTATAGTCCAAGAATTTTATTCTTTTGGTATAAATTTATATGGAATTTTAACTAAGGAACATGCATAAGAGTGTTGAGAATATTAATTTTAGGAATCTAATTGGTCAAGAAGTGGTATAATTCTATTTGTCCACAGTCCTTATTCTTAGAAAACATATAGTTTGTAAACTAAGAAATTATGTGTATTGTGTTTAGTCTTGTAACTTGTTATGGATTATAAAGAGTTTAAATAAGGATTATGAATGATCATATAAATGGAGATCACATCTTGATATAGGTTTGTAGTTCTTTAACATTGAAAGAGGAAATAATCCTTGAGTATTTGCTAAAGGGTAACATATAGTCAAAGGATTGAGTTATATTATGTTGAAACTAGTTTGGGATTCCATTCAGATTTTAAGGGGTATGATATATTCAATGGAAGTGTATAGACTCCCATATTAGGTTGTAAGCATTTGGGAGTTGAAGGAAAGACAAAGTAACCTTGTACCCTATTTTCTTATGTGTATAGGTAGGGTGGTAAATTTAGAGTTTTTAGTTTATAATTGATTATGGGATTTTAGAACTTGTTATCTAAATTATAAAGTTATATATAGTCAGTTTAGACCCAATGAAATTTTTTTGGGGTTTTTAAACCCACTAAGACAAAATTTATCACCTTTAGTGTGCTCTTGGCCCTAGTACTGGTTTAAAAACCCTAATTCTAGGGTTTAGTGTATAAAATGAGATTTGATCATTAAATATTTCCAAAAACTTGTGATATTACATTATTTAATGTATTATCACTAATGGACATGGTTTTAGGCTTTTTAGGTATGAAAAAGTATGTAAATGACAATATGATATAGTGTTAAACCTAGAGAAGGTTTAAGGGAGAAGAGGTGATATAGAAATAGGATAATTTGTCCAAAGAAGGGGGTTAAAAAATGATTGAATTAGCTAAATGATAAAAATGGTAATATATAAAGGTCAATATATTATAGATAAAGCTTGTACATGTTTCATACTAAGGAGGTTTGCAGAAATGGAGGGCTAATTGGTGAGAGGCATAAAAAAGGAAGTATAAATTTCCTTGAAAGTTGTGTTAGAAGGTTAATGTGGGAATTTTATGGGAAAAATGAGTCCTTAAATTTGTAATTAGTTTTGGGGAAGATCTTTCAGATGCTCCCAACAAGGATCTTTACCGAAAAATAGGGCTAGTTGAAGGTAAAATTAGAAAGGTATATGTGAGAGGTAAGTAGATAGATAGTTTAAGTTAGTGACATAACCAAGGATGTAGAGAGAGAGTGATAATAAGGTTGAAGGATTGATTTTACTAATATTACCATTGTTATTTGATTACCCAAAGGACTGAGGGAATGAGTTATTAATGGATAAAGGAGAACCCTGAAAGGAAGGGATATAGGCAAAGATTGGTATAGAAGTTGATATCGGTTTGCATCAATGGATATAGATAGAACCTCTCCCAAAACTATATATATTAGGTATTTGGTCCCCCTAAGTAGGTGGTGGTAACAAACTACTCAACTCCATCTATCTATATGGGGTTGAGGTCCCCTATTTGTATATGGTCACAAGGCCTATGCCATATACTTATAGGCTATAGTTTATAGTAAATGATCTCCCAACAAACCAATGGGATATGATGGATGTACTCTTCAAATAAACCAATGTGATTGACTAGGTACAATGGGATCAAGAGGCTATGCCATCTAAATTTATAACTCCATAGATGGAGATGAATTATTATTCTCGGATGGAATTAAGATGGGAATTGAATTACTATCTATGGCCATTCTGGATATCAATCATATAGATTGAACCCCTATATGTGATTAGGAGAACAAGGAATCAAGTGCCTAGATATGAGGCTACTCTAAAAAATAAAGGAGTGGTGTGCATATTGATGAAGACATGCTATGATCGATGGAAAAATTGATATAAAGATATTATACCAAACAACTTTTCTAAAATGAATTTTATATATATATATATATATATATATATATATATATATATATATATATATATATATATTGTACTTATTAAGATAGACCTGTTATGGAAAACACATATAATGGGATATCAAAAAAAATTTTAACTTATTATTTTGGTTACTAAAAACATAGATGAGATTGAGTATGAGTTTCTAACAAATTACACCAATTTATATTAATACATCAAATAATAAAAAATCTAATAAAATTATATTAGGTATTTGATATAAATTCACTAACATAATATACTAAGGGTGTAATTAATGTGTACGAATAAGCATTTAAAGTATTTAAGATTCACATGGAATTTGACATCTATAGATTTATTTAATGTCGTATTGACACAGATAGATATAGTCGCCAGGGTTAGCCCACTACCTAGTTGTGATGTAGAAGGCAACGTCTCCTCCTAGAACATAAAAAAATACATATATATTATTTAATTTCAACATGTAAATTAGTTTTTACAATTTTAAATTGAAAATATAACTTAAAAATTTAACAATAAATTTATATAAAAGATACTTGCATGTGTGTAGAGACTCCCAATGTATCAAAACTAAATGTGTGAGCCAACAACTCATTGGTCAAGACCACATCCTCCAAGCCCCCTAAAGTGCCACCATCATCATCTAAAGGTCCAGTGCAATTATCATGATAACATGACATTGGTGGGTTTAGGAATGACCACTAACTTGAGTATCTTGAGCATCTGTCTCTGAAAGTATACTCATATGATGAATGAGTGTTTAAGTAATCACACTAAGAACATGAAAAGTGTCTATCTCCACAACATATGTCACCATAGAGGGAATCTCTAGATGAAGTGGCTTTTGAATAGGAATCCTTTTAGGCTGATTAGGTTCAAGACATGCACTTGATCGATCATGTTTGGAGCTTTTCTCTTGCCCTTAAAACTCAACATAGTCAAAGTAGTTTGGAATTTGATTGAGGAAAAGCTCACAATAGAGTTTCCTCAAAAATTATAAAGGGACCTCATAGTTATTAGAAGGGAGATAGTCAAACACCATCCACCATTATTTCAAAAAATTGGCTTTAATCAAATTATGTTGGCATCAGTGGATTGAAAATATTTGGTTATTATGAGAAATGGGGCATTGGTGGTTAGGTTGATAAATAAGGAAAAAATTTGATCTTTTGTTATATTTTTTTCTTCACCTTAGATTCTAACAATTTATCACAATAAAAAGCCCTAAAACTATCCTAATATGACCTCTATCTATCAATTTGATTCATTATCAAGTCAATTTGACTTAATATTAACTCTAGGTTTGTGTACAAATAGGTGTGGTGGGTGTTTATTGAAGTGGGCTGCCTCATTCTCCTAATTATTTACTAAATTACAATTTTTTTCTCCACTATGTGAACAACTAATTCTTCCAGACTACCTGTGGGATCTAGAGGAACTATACGAGGGTAGGTGGAGGGTTAAGAAGGTTAGGAGGGTTAGGTGGAAGGTTAGGTGGAGGATTAGGTTGAGGGTTATGTGGAGCATGTTGATCTATTGCATAAAAATAAAAAAAGGAATTTTTAATTCCCATTCAAAAAAGATTTTTTAAAAATGATTTAATCTATAAAAAATACCTCTTTTTCATGGTGGTATCATCGATCTAGTGAATGGAGGGGAAAATGTGATCTTGCAACCAAAATCTAAATGAGAATCAGGAAAATGTGAATGATAAAATGTATAAAATAATATATATTTTATTTTATAGATTTAATAACACGTACACATTATTTAAGTATATAGGAACATGTACGTGTTCCTATATACTTCAATAATGTGTATGTGTTATTTATTATAATGTGTACACATTATTTGTTATAACATGTACATGTTATAAAAGTAACATGTATGTGTTATGTTATTAAACATACATGTTGCAAGGTATGTCCACAAAATTGTCTCCAAATTCCATGTACATACCCTTATATAACCATTATAAGTAGAAGTAATGAGAAAAATGTTTAGAAAACCTTGCACCATATTGAGTTTGTTCATGAGAGCAACACTTTGGTGATTGATATGACCTATTATTTCATGACACACTTTAGCATCATTAGAAACAAGAAAATCATCAGACGATGAGGGAGAAGAGAATACAATAAATTTAAATAAATTATCATTGTCTAGAAAATCAATGGTAACTACTTAAAAATATTTATTTATATATTTAACATAATAAGTATCATTAATAAATTCTAATTTATAGTCTTATTTGCAAAATTGAGGACTGAAAATTAAATTAAATTTTAAATCAAGAATAAACAAGACATCGTGCAATTCACCATTAAGTATTTTAACATTCTCTATGGCTTTAATATTGTAAGAATCATGATTTACAAGACTTAAATGATTGTTAAAAAGATCTAGAGATAAAGAAGTAAACAATTAAGCCTTATATGTCATATGTTGAGTAGCACTAGAATCAACAATCCATTAAATAAGAGAAGCATTCAAAGCACAAGTAAAAGAAACTTTACTATTAAACTTTTGTTTTGCTTAAGTCTTATTATTACTAGTAATAGCATTGTCTTTGATTTTAAGATTTTCATTTTTTATGTCACGTTTATTTTTGAAGCAGTGATCTTCATCATGAGTGTTTTTGTCATAATAACTAAACTATAAATTTTTCTTAGGTTTAGAATTAAATTTTTGATCTTTCTTATCATGTGTATTGTTAGACTTAGCATGTTATTTACCATTATTATGTTGGTATTTAAAAATAAAATCATGTTTATTAGTCTTAAGACTACTAAATTGAATCGATTTATGCTTTTCTTGATGCAATAAGGTACAAAATAATTCAGAATTCAACATAATAGATACAGTATAAAAAGCTAATTGAAAATGAATATTAATAATAAACTATTGAAAAGGTTAAGGCAAATATTTATTCATAATAATATGAATCAAATCTAAATCAGAATGTTTAATGCCTAAACTAGTAAGTTGAAAATATAACAAATGAAATTTAATCAAAAAATTATCCATAGATTTAAAATTATTATATTTTAAATCAGATAATTGATCTTGAATTTGAATTTTATGAGATTCATTAAAAACATCATAAACATATTTAATTTTAGACCAAGTAGTAGAGATAATAGAACAACCATTAATATAGATATGTAATTCAGGGGTCATGGTAATGCCAATCAATCCTAAGGCCTGATCACTTTTAGCTTACCATTTTTTTAATTTTAGTAGAGGCAGTCTTAGTGTCCAGTTAATGATCCATGTTGTCTACTATATGTACCAAATATTTGAACATAAAAATGTTTTGCATATATAATTTTCATAAATGATAATTGGTGGATGTGAGTTTAAATTTGGGAATTTAGTCATTGTGTCTTGAAAGCTCACTGAAGAACTTAAAAGTGAAAAGACAAAAAAATTATTGAAATATAGAGGGTGTAGAAGGGGTAGGACACAAAATAATGATTATGCCAGAATACAAATAAATAGCTTATCAAAAAAAGGAGCCAAATTGAATTAAAATTTTTATTTAAAAAATTTAATTGCCAAAAATGGTCTAAATTTAAATCAAGAACAAATAATGTCCATTAACTTTTTTTTAAATTTTAACCAAATTAAAAAAGGGTTTTGATCTTAAAATTAAAAAAGATCTTTTTTGAAAAAAATTACATTTTTTTATAAACTTTATAATATTTTAAAAATGCCCTTTTTTTAAAGACAAGATTACAAAACGATTGAATATCTTTTTTTTTTTAAAAAAATTCCCTTAGAAATAATTAAATTATTTAAAAAAAAACTTTCATAAAAAATAAAGTTATGAATTTTAAAAATGAAATTGGACAATTAAAATAAAAACCCTAAATTTAGAAACAAAACTAAGCAATCATATTGATTTTAAAAATTACATGAGATGGGCATTAAAAAAATATACTTCCAAGAGAATGATTTTTTTTCTCAGATGCAGCTATAGGGAGGATCTAGAAGCAAGAAGGAAGACCACATTTTAGCAATGATTCCCAACTAGAAAGAAGATGGGGGGGGGGGGGGGGGGGGGGGGGGGGGGGCGAATTAAAAATAACAACCTTATATACTTCTGAGAGGTTCTTATGGTTTGTTATGGATGTCATATGGATCCTTATGGTCAATCGTACCACTGGAATGAAGAGATTAAAAAATAAAAAACATGGGTTTGGGGGGATGCATCAATAGGTGGAGCAAGAGGAGAAATGAAAGAGTTAAATATTTTTTGCAAGAAGGAAAAGCATAGACTACTGGTACAATAAAACCTACAAAACATTAAAGAATATTTGAGTAGAAAAAAATAGTATTTTTTTTATGTATTTCTTGTTATTTGAATTGGATTAAGAAAAAAGAGTAAGAATAAATTTCTATAGGTACCAGATTAATTTTGTTTTTAATAATAAAACCAAAGAATCCTAGTTATCATTCCCTTCAACAAAGAAAAAAAAGAGAATGTGTTTTTGTTTATTAAAAAAAACATGTTATTCCTTGAAAAAAAATATTAGCAGAAAAACATAAAAATATATATGTTTTTTAATTTAAAATACAAAAGATCACAAAAATATTTTTTTTACTAAAAAAAATGAGCACATTAAATTTCCTTCTTACTCTCCCTTTGCCAAAAAAGTATAGAGTTAAAGGAAAGGGTAGAAAAAAATAATACAGATGTATTTCATAATCCTTAGATTTTTTTTAAATAGGAAAAAAAATTAAAGCAAAAAAAATTAATTGTAAAATAATTTCACTAAAAAAAAATTTGTAAAAGGAGTTAAGAGCCACAATTTTTTAAAAAAATGAGAAGGAAAGCAATTTAATATGAAAATATAAGGGTAGAGACCTTGAAAAAAATCCAAAATCCTTTCTACAACCTATACAATATTAAAAATGTCAATAAAAAAATGAACTTGGTTCTGATACCATAAAGGATTTAACTAAAAAATATTTATAAATTTGAAAAAGAAGTGCAGAAAATTAAATAAACAAGTTACCTCTCAAATGCAAGCTAAGATTGAGACAAAGATTTTGGAAGTGGGAAAATAGAACAAATAAGTGAAAAAAACCCACAAGATAATTTTAAGAGACTTGCCAAAAAACTTCTTTCCATGAAAGCATAAAATAAAAAAATTAGACATAGCATAAGTTTCTAAGATGAAGAAAAAGAAGAGAGGAGAAGTTCTTTTATAGAGCTAGTGGAATAATGAGAGTTACAAAAAATCCCTTTAATGACCTTATAAGTCTCCTAAATATGTGTGCCACTTATGGGCTGATCCCTTACAAAATATGGAGGGTGTGTGCCAAGTGTAGCAAGGGAGTTACATGCAAGTAACTCCTAAATCCTAGTTTGACCAAAGAGGTGAGTGCCACCTCATGGAAACTAGATTTAAGAGAATTTATTATTTCTATAAATACAAATTCCTCACAAATAAAAAAATAACATATGATAGATTAAATTATCCTAAATAAAAGGTAATACTAATAGTAAGTCACATTTTAATTTAAATAAATGAAAAAAATACTTAAACATTTTGGCTTGCCGGATTGGACCTTGAGGTCTCACACTTTTACTAATATATATTGTTTTTAATCTGTTTATCTCTTTTTTCTCTTCACTATTTTGAATTCATCCAAAGAAAATCAAAATTGCACATTTTATTTTTAAAGGTTAAAATAATTTTCATCCATTTCCCCTATTTAGTTACTCTCATAGGTTAATCTAAGTGGTAAATTTATCATAGTAATCTCTCTTATCACATAATATCTAAAACACATTCATAATAAACTCATCAAAACACCTAACATAAGGAGCTATCGAAGATTTCATAATATTGCAGTAACTTTTTCCAAGCGATCCTACTTGGATTTCAACACTAAAGGGAGGACCAACTTAGTTCTTTAGCTAAGTATATACTCTAATCTATTGGTATATTCTTGCTAAGAACCTGACACCCTTACATTATGTTGTGTGAAGTGAAGGGATAGTCCCAAACATGAAACCAAGTATTAGTAGCAATATAAATTCCTTTGAGTGTAAAAACAATACCTAAAACTATCCTTAGATCACCATTTCATTGGACCTTTGGTATGCTTTTTTCTTTTTCTTTTTTCACATTTGGAAGTTAAGAAAATAAAAAGTTATTTTGGAACAACTGTAGTGTGTGCATTATTGTCATCCACATTTTAAATGATATAATCAAAGAAATAATATTTTAGTGTGTTTTCTATCTCTTGTTATTTTCTCTACATGGTTTTGACATGACAATAGTCACATAATAAAACTTTAACCCAATCTACATCTTCATATATGGAAAATTCACCTAGCCCCCTACTTCACTTGAGTCCACATGAGAAGGCATCCCTCAATACTATGCCCAAGGTGACCTTGAGTTCACCACCATAATTGATAGCAATCCCATAGCCCTTAAACATTATCTAACCTCTAGGTCTATTCACATCCCAATATCTCCCCATATATATTACTCTCAGCATCTATATGGCATGCCTTCAGAAGAGGGTGAAGGGTTTATTACTGATATAGTAACTTCCCATAACAATAATCCTCCTCCTACCTTCGATACTAATACAACACAACCTTTAGCTAACCCACCTATGATAATTTATATTATTCCATCTATAACTATTACTCCAACTTAAAATGTTACTGCTACTTAGGCTACCACTACTCAACCAATTAATAATTGTTGAGGTCAACATATACCCATTTATGAAAATTGGGACCCCTGACACACTTTGAACTTTAACATTAAAAATATGGCATGTTTTGAACATTTTTAGAATTTTAAGATATTCCAAGTTTGATGAATTTGATTTACTGGTTTATGGTTTCGCTTTGAAATTGTCAAATGTTGTGAATAATTGGTGTTCATATCTTATAGTTACAAGTTTCATGGAGTCTTTATGAATGGATCATGCTTAGAGTTTGTAGATTGACTCTATTCATGTTTTCACTAACCTTTAGTTTGTGAAAAATCAAACCTAGATTCATGGTTTGAAATCTCTGCTTTAGAAATCCTTGGCTTGAACCCTTGGTTCAAATTTACATTTGGTGGGAACATTTAAAATTAATTTGGACTTAAGATTAATTTTAATTTTAAGGCTTACTCATATTTTTTAACACCACCAAGCCTTACCCTGAAAGTCCTAATTGGTCCCTCTTATTTTTATCCTTTCATTTGTTTTATTTTCTAACCAAGTCTAATGCTCATGTTGGTAATGTCACTTTTAATTTTATAGCATGGTCACTTTATTACCTATTTAGCCTAAAGTCTTAATCCTAGGGCCCCATCATATTTTTTAATATAACGAGACCTTAACCTGAAACACTTTAGCTCAAGTTTTTATTTTACCAGAGGGCCTAACTTAGTTACCTTGACTCTTTGTAGATCCAATGATCCACACTTCATCATGACTCTTTGACCCCACAAAGTGAATAAAACTCAAAGAAATTGAGCATTTAGTCCTTTGGACAAATCGTGTGTGAGCATCCAGATTATGATTAACAACTCACCGCTCATTGGGATTGAGGATCCAATGAAGTGAATGCAATGATGAAAAGTCAAAATCCTAAGAAGACCTGTAGAGATGCTATGTGTCACTCTCACATTCAAGACTTGATAACAAAACATCCCATATATTAATTCAAACCAATGTTATGTAATTTCTTGAATCATGATCGATAGTCTAAAGTTCATCACAAATATTAATCAAATAGAGTGAATTGAATCCAAGATCCATGGAACTTGATGATCTTAAAAGTGATGATTGTATGACTATTATATGATGTTTATGAAGCCATCATTAGTGTCCACATCAGTATCAACTTTAAACCCACCAAAGCAATAACTTCACGAGCTCAAATTTTATGTTCTCATGAATGTCACTAGATGTTCACAAGGTCATCATTGACATTTGTGAGTTCATCAAATTCATTCTCTTTAGAAATTTTACAAATATAAAGGGTCATGTTTCATTTATTCTAAGGGTCACTTGTATTATCTTTAAAACTCAGCATAAAATATCTTGACCTAAGTCTATAGCATTTTTATTGACATAAAATAAACTTAGCATAAAATATTTTAGCGTAAGTCCTTTGTTATATCCATGCACTGATTAAAGTCCTTATATCTCATAGGATTAACAAATCATGCTTTATTTAGCCTATATGATCCAATTATGCATAGTTGTTGACAACTATTAAATGGTTTTATGAGAGCCCACGGGATTGACATATAATGGATGCTCATTTGATATACGATTGATATAGGAAGTAGATCTTAGCAATTTCATAAGGGTGATAAGTGGCACAACCATGGGGCTTAATAAAAAGATGGCCAATAACAAGCGAGGTCCCATTTCATGATCAATGTGCTACATTGATCCCTAGATTTTGATTAAATGGATTGAAACAAAAGACATTTTTAAAATGATAACAGCTAGTGATTTGAAGGAATTTATAAAAATTGCCACAAAATTTGATAGATAGATGCCAAATAAGCACCATGTAAGTAAAAAATGACAAAAATGAAGATCTTGTGTGATAAAAAATGTAAATGTTGAAATACATGTAGGTCTAATCTAGGGGAAAGAATAACTGAGGCTAAGATCATCAAAGAGACCATGGCTAGAAATGACATAGTGTCTCTTAAATTTAGCTATGGATTTTAGACTCATTAATGATTAGCATCAAAATTATATGAACATCCTTCAATATCAATAAGAAATTTCTCAAGAGTAGAGCCCACCAACCAGTTGGTTGAATGATATTTTATTTAGTAAAAACTTTGTAACATTTGAAAATAAAATATCCTTTTGTAAAGGCATATGATAGTCTATTAGTGTATTGCCTCAAGGTCAGTCTATTTTATAAAAAATAGGTGTATTCTATAGCTTTGTGTAAAAAACATAGTTGTCCATACTTCTTATATATTCATATCTTGTAATTGACTGGTATACTATCTTGTCCTCTTATAAAAGGTAGTAGTACCACTTTTCAAAGGGGAGAGAATTTTGAGAAACAATTATGTACTTTGAGAAATTAATACAATCAAGAAATTTTGATAATATTATCCAATTTCATTTGTGTAAATTGTTACATGGATTTTCTCTCAATTTCTATTCTTAAGTCTTCAACTTTAATAATTTCTATGAATTTTGAGTTGCATATTTGATTACAGGGTTGCTAATGTATGCTTTGATAGATTAGTTGAATGATGTTGAATTTATTCTACATTAGAATGTGCAAATATTATTTGAATGTGGTAGAAAATCTTTAAATTAAATTTATTTCTTAATTTTAATTCCTTATATCATCCTTAGAGGTTTATCTACTGTTTAGTAACATCTGATCTTATGTTATTTAGCACTATATACTAGTTATATATCTAGTCAGTTATAATTGAAACTTTATCATAATATTTTAGACTAAGTTAAACAATCACTTATTCTCTTTATACCTTGCCCTTCTCTTTTGCTCCTTTTTAACTAGATCACTTTAATTTAGATTTCATTATAAATGTCTATTTATATTAGCTTGTAGTTTAGGATATGATCATAATTCACTATTATTAACATATATACTTAAACTTTAGAAACATTTGGTCCTTGGTGGATCCCAACCATCAATTAATATAAATTTTATGGATGAGTTAAACATTTATCTGCCGTTATTTCACCATAGGTAAAATAAGCTACCAAAACCTACTACTCGTGCTCTGAATTCCTAGAATTTTCAAATGAGAAGTGCTCTTTGAAAACTAAGGACACATGTGGTACAATTAGAGGCATCGATAGGTATCTATTGGCACAAGAAAGAGGAGCTCTTTGTGAATTGGTTAAATATTTACAAATCTCAGTATGTTGCGATCTAAAATTGGTTTTATGTTAACGCTTTTGCATAATTATTTGCTTAGAAGAGTAAAGATCATTGATATTTTTGGTCTTCAAATTATCTTTGTGCTTCCTTTAGAAAAAATTCATAGTTCTTTGAACATTGATTATTAATTTTGGTAAAGGTGGCTTAAGATTTGAGAATCCATGGTAGTTAAGGTTATAATAGCTTGTTTTGATCAAGGATTGATATATTTTTCATAGATATGGGTTTATTAGAGTTTAGACTTATAAAGATAAACCATATTTGCATAATTGGACTCATATTTGATCTATCTTAGTCAAAGTTTGATGTTCTTTACGATTCTTTATATAAATCTTTACATAATTAGCTTAATATGTAGGTTTAATCCTTCTTTTCTATAAAGATTAACTTGATGCATCATATTTCAAACAATATCTTCAATATTCAATTTAGAATTACCAAGGATACAAACAAGATCACATTCAGATATAAGAGGATCTTTGCTTAATCTTGAAGTCCATAAAAGAGATAGAAAAGATAAAGCTAGGTGTAGATGTTCCAAATATTTACCAATCTCACTGCCTCAAGGTACCCTTGCCTTTGACCTTCATCCAGTTATGGCTTGGTTAGGAGATTATTCAATCAACATGCAAGGTATGGTACATGATCTCCCATGTAATATAAAAAATATTTAGCATCATTTAGTCATAATGGTGTTGTAACATCCTAATTATTCCCCTTTACTTTTAAATATGTCACATATTAATCATTTTTTAATTTTTTTGATAGCTATATTACTAGCTAGGATGGTTTCACTAATATTTTTATCGACCAATAGGGTATAATTATTAGTCCATGTGTCCTCTACCACCAGTTCACCACCATCATGAGGGATGAAAGTGAGCCCATACGGTCTTTTAATACTATTATCTAGAAAATGTATAGT
Organism: Torreya grandis; assembly: GCA_037957365.1. Classification (NCBI taxonomy): domain Eukaryota; kingdom Viridiplantae; phylum Streptophyta; class Pinopsida; order Cupressales; family Taxaceae; genus Torreya; species Torreya grandis. The sequence continues at coordinate 334,322 of JARHVA010004646.1, read as the reverse complement.
AGGACTATAAACCCTTATAAACTTGATGATGTTTTACCTTTCTAAATTTACAAGGATGCAGTGGATCCTATGACTTCTATATTTTTGAAAAGATCTCCTCTAGCTATAACTTCATTAGTTAGGGCCTAGTCTAAAGCAGTGACTATCAATAATCAGATACAACCCTAGGGACAAATGGCCTACTCTATCCCAAATATTAATCTAGATTTGACCATTCTAAACATATTCCCTAACAACATTTAGAATATTCCAACCTTGATTCAAATCCCAAATATGAATCAACTACCTTTTAGTCATACTACCCATAATCAAAACCTAAAAATATTCAGTAATCTTACTAATAATAGATTCAATGCAAATGATCAAAGAGTTTTAGTACCAATTGTAGGTACTAACAATAACTAGGATCACAATTTTGAAACTCCAAAGAATTAGAATGAGTCTATTCTAAAAATTATACAAAAGTTAAGCATTGGTTTCCTTCAGCTATAAAAACAAGGTGACAATACTAGAGAGAGTTCTGGTAGGAACTTATCATTCCAAAGGTTTTATAGGCTTAACAATAGGTTTAAAAATGATATTTTCCACAATAATAAGAATATTAAACCATCTTTTGAAAAGAGAACTATGAACATTAATCTTAGTAATATTGCTTTACCTGATTACTATAGATTGCATTGCATAACCAAACATGGTGAGATTGATTGCATCAATTTTTTTAATGCTTTTGAATATTTATAGGAAGAGTTAGACACATTTGAAGTGGTCCCCAAAAAGGATAGTGGAGTATGTACTTTATGATCCAAGACTAATGATTAGACCTTCATGTTGGATACATTTGATTTCCTTTTTCATGAGGACAACGAAACTGATGTTGTCCTTGAGAAAATCTAGGCCTTCTAACAATCCCTAAAGAAGACTTATTATTTGAGGAATAGGTAGTAGAGACAAAAATTAACTACATTTACACCTCTAAATAACTTTAGAACTCCTCCATACACTTTTTCAAGTAATGATCTAGAACCACCCAAAGGGAGTACCTCTAGACATAATGTTGATGTTTCTAATTATTTAAATAATACTAATCATAATGTTTTTGAGGACATGAAGAAGATAAAAGTTAACATCACATTGCATGAATTAACAAAGATCACATAACAAAGGGACCTCTTGATAGAATCATTGTCAAAGAAATCTAATAAACCACCCAAGGCTGACAATACTAATATGGCTATGCACAAAGCTAAGGTAGAATTTCCTTCTTGCCTGCTCATAGTCAGAATGCTCGGTAAGAATTTTCACAATTATTTATAATATTATGGTGCATCCACCAATATCATGCCAATATTTATTTGCAAGAAACATGGCTTGACACCCATTATGTTTAAGAGAGTTTTTACTTAATTAGACAAACTTAGAGTCAAGGTGATTAGGGAGTTATTAAATGTCCATATTCAATTGGCCTTTAATCCTAGAGTATAATAATTTATTGATATCCAAGTTGTTGACATTCTTGATGTTTATGGGATTTTGTTATGTAGGGAATGGACCAACGCTGTAAATGGCTACATGTCAATGGATTGTTCACATTTATGGTTTCCTTAGAAAGGAGTTCCAAACTAGATAAAAGTCGAAAGAAAGCTGAGGATGAAGCACATGATTATTGAGTAAAATGTTGTGAATGAAAGGGTCAACATAATTAACTCAAAGTTAGGGGTTTTCACCCTAAAGACTACAAAAGTATGTGATCATAAGAGTACTAATGTTATTCTTGGGATATGGAAGCTACATTTAGATGGTGTTAGTTGTAATTTTGGATATA
>JARHVA010004646.1:292500-327500 GCA_037957365.1 Torreya grandis | reverse complement strand
TGAAAACATTCACGAAACCCTCAAACACATCATTCTTCCTTAAGAAATCAATGATTACAGGATCTAATGGACCATTTTATGGGTTGATTATTTCTCTTTTGTCTTCTGATAGTAAGGGTAAAAATAAAATTCTCTTCAATTTTACTATCTACCATATTATTATTAACATATTGTTGATGTTAGTTCAAAATTGGATTTCAGTGGAGATTGGAATGGACTTCTCCCAAACCCCCTCTACAAATTTTAGGGACACTCCTTGACCTACATTTACATGATATTGCTACATTCCTTAACACCATGTGTATACATATAATATTTTCAACCTTTACTACTTAGTAAAATATTATATCTTGAAGTAATCCATCATGTCTCAATCTCTCTAAGTACATGCCTTAAGGGGTCTCTAGAGAAAGGGGTGTGTAGAACATTAGTGATTTTCATGAGTTTTATCCCTTTTTCCACTTGATATCTACACACTTCTCTCCCAAAAACCATTCTCCTAAGATTTGCCTCCTATTTTGCACCCATATCTAGATATTTACCATCTTCATTAGCCCCTTCCCTAACCTAAAACCCTTTACGGTAGTTTACATCACTATGTCATCTAGGTCAACTTAGTATTGTTATTTACAAAGCTTATTGAGAACTAAGTCAACCATGTTTGACATAGTTCATTACCTAGTTATATTTTTATCAATTTCAATACTAGGTTGATAGGATCAACCTTGTCAGCTAATTTTTTTGAAAGGGTTTAGGGTTAAATGTACCTACATAAACACATTAATTTCCACCATTTATCATGAAGAGAATAATAAGTAAGATATATTATGCTCCTTCTTATCTACCATTCTATTTGAGGAGAAAACTTAGGGATTCATATTTTCATTAGAGATATAGATCTTGTCTTATGGAGAAGTCTTTTGAATACATTGATAGGTTATGTATCTTAGAGCTGATTTATCTTTATCATCCTTACATACCATAAAAATATATTTCAAAACACCTTGGGCAATGGAGATATTGTGGCTCAGTGGGTTCATCTTCAAAGGTAAGTATTCCTTACTTTTCTCCTCTTTTGTAAGAGTAGATAGATATGCACATGCACTTCTCTTCCATGTATTAGGATTTCATATACATTGACATAAGTACATGTCTTCTATGCATGTTTATTTTTATTACTTAATACCCCCACTTCATGCGACAAGATTTTTTTAGCACTAGATTAGATTTTTATTTACTTATTATTAATATAGTGAATATGAAAACATAAGACCTATTTAAGGTTATTTCATAATTTTGCTTGACTATACAATTTGAAACCCTCCCTACTGATATCATTATGGTAAGAGATCCCTTAATTAGGTCTAATGGATACATATTGGTCATGACCATGATTATCTAATATATCCTCAATTGGAGGTGTAAGTAGGATCTATCTTCTCTAAGATAGGATGGATTTATAGATATGATGCATTTATTGTTACATACATTTTGGTGAACTCAATGTGATTCTAATCCTTACATGTTTTTTTTCATGTTTTTCATTTATAGCATTTCATTATTTTTCTATATTTGTGATACTAGGTTAATCAGGTTGGCATAGTTTTAGCATTTATGTAGAGGTTTAACATACAGTCATATTAGAATCACTATTTTATATTTATGTATGTCTTCATTAGATATAGGTTACTACATCAGACAGGTTGACATAATTTTCTTTTTCAATTTTAGATAACAAACTAAGTTATTCAGGTCAAGTTAGTCTTCTAGTCAGTATCCAGTTAATTAATAAAGTCGTGAAGGTCAACTTAGTCTTCTAGTCAAGATATAGAAAATAAATGAAATTAATCATGTCAACATAGTCTTCTAGTCAGGATCCAAATAAAAAATCACTGTCTAGATAATAAATGAAATTGTAGGTCAACTTATTATTCCAATCAGCATGTAGATAATAAACTAAGTTAACCAGGTTGACTTAGTCATCTTAAGATGCTTCAATAAATAATTTTTCATAGAACTAGGTCAACCTAATACACTTGGTTGGAAAAACATTCAAGCATTATCTAAGGTACTCCAATATATAATTTGCAATCCTAATCATCTTCCAACCCACCAAGGTTCATCTATTTCTCTCTACTTCAATTCAATACTTCATCATAGTTATATTTTTACAATTTTGTAGTCTTTAAAACAACAATATTAAAAAAAATTAAGTCAACCTATTTGATTTAGTTATATAGTCTATCTTTTGTTTAAAAGACTAAGTTAACCTAGTCAACTTAGTTCTTAAGGACTCTTGCTTCTAGATAATATTAGCGACCTAGTCAACTCTATTCTATAATAATTACATAAAGTGTTAGCTGAACCAACTTTGTACTATTCTTAATTTTGGATTTAATAAGTAAATGTCATTAATTAATTCACACTTTCATTTTAAGTTATTTACATGATTAGAGTATTTCACATAGTCTAATTCTTTAGTTTTTAAATATACCATTTAGTTGTAATTTTTGTTCTCTTTCTGTACATGTTACCAATTCACACAATACTCAAAATGCATTTAATAGTTGTCTTCCCAAGGCCTAGCTACTTAAATTCCACCACCAATGGGAATGCTAACTTGGTTTTCTAGCTAAGTATAAACACATGGTTAATGGTATATATTGGAAAAACACTTGACACCCCTAGCATTGAAGGATTATGACATAAGGGGGTAGGAATTAATACCAAGCCAGTACCATTGTCAAAATAAGTCCCTTTCATAATAAATATCCTAAAACCATCCATAGATTACTTTATATTTCTTATTTTCAACAAAATCTCATATCACACTTAAAATAACACTATAATAGTCTAACAAATACTCAAGATGCCCATTTGGTTAGAATTTAATTTTGATTTAATGGCTTACTCTTTGATCATTGTATGTTATATTATAAAAGCTTGCATTGGCCAATGTTAGTGCAAGGTTTTGTGAAGTGTGCTCCAATTGGATAATTCTCATTGATCCAACTATTTTTGTGTTTGATTTCATTTGTTTCTTTGATTACATCATAAAAACTTCCATTATTTGTAGTACACTATCATTCCATTCAACACAGTCTCTTACAAATAGAGTTTTCACCTATCTAGAATACTAAGTCAACCTAGTTGACTCTATATTCATTTTTTTAGTTACGTTAGAATACTAAATCAACCTGGTCAACTCTATATCCTTATCTACTTTTTGTCTAATAGTACTAAGTCAACCTGATCGATTTGGTACACCTTGTCTGATATTATTTTGTGTGTGGTTATCTAGTCTTATATCATAAAGATATCATATTTTCAGCCTTCACTTAGTCAAGAACATTGCATAATTAAGTGTTTAGATCAGAACCTCACTTATTTTAAAACTTTAAATGAAACTATTCACTTTCATCCTTCATCTATTCCTAATAAAAAACCAATCACTACATAATATAATGTAGTTGATGTCCTTCATCATAGTCCTCCTTCCAATACCAATGTTGGAAATCTTCCACCTAATACCCTTCCCCCCACCAACACTAATAATCCCCCTCCTAACATAACTAATACCTGACCTTCAAATACTAATACACAAATTGACACAACTCAAATTCTTGTACAAATAGTTCAATAAATGAATATCTTGTAAACAACTAATATTTCCCAAATGATGAAAATACAACATTGTTTATTACACATGACAATTCAACCACCTCAAGTCGTCATGTATCAAACAAATCAAAATTTTTTCCCTGCTCCTTTTAGAGATATCATTAGGAATATCATTCCTCAAACTCTAATGAATAATAAAATACTCTAACATCTTAAAAATAAACTTTTAGATCCATTCATTGCATCCATATATATTGTAGATATTTCTCCAACTACCACATGTGATGAGACTAAGAACCCTAATATCTTTCTTAAGTCTTTTTTTTAATCTTGATAATAAATGGGTACAAACGATCACCTTTGGTACCACCAAGATCTTAGCCAAAACCTTTATTATTGATGCACTTGAATGGTACAACCAACTTCCAAAACTTTGTATCTCACAATTAGAGGATTTAGTCAATACTTTAGTGAAGGAATTCCAACATGATGACCTTTATAAAAATTACCTTAGCCATTTCATCAATGCCAAACAACTTCCTAATGAATCTGCTCACATGTTCATAAGACAATAGATGTCTCTAGATTGTAAAGTGGACCATAAAATGAATGGCAATACTCTTTTAAAACTATATATTAATTCTCTTAAAGATCCCCTTCAATACAAATTTAGAATATTTTTTGATAAAGCTTTAGAAACCTTAGATGAAGTAAAAAGTTAAGACTCTCTTATGACTCAATTTGAAACACCTCAAAGAACTAATAAAAAACATGTCCAATAATTTTCTCATAACATTGATTCATCCAAGCCTCCCCATCCTTGAAATGGAGTATCTGATTCAACTAATCTTAACCCAACCCACCCTTCTTTGAGTCTATAACAAATTAAGAATAAATTTTCACCCTCTTAACCTATGAGCTTTACTCCTTCCAAGCCTCTTCCAAAATGGTACAACACTAATAAGTTTTATTGATGGCATGCTACTATAGGTCATTCTCATGAGTCTTGTCATGATATTCATTGATTTATTTTTTCTTCCTTGCTTTGTCTATATTTAAATCTTGATATTATCACAATTAATGCTATCAATGCCATTTTCACACTTCTCAAATTCAATCTAAAGAATTACAATCAAATCAACATCAACTACCTAATGACCAAAACTAATTATCCTATACATATAACTCATCCACTAATGTTGTTAAAAAAAAACTAGTCTTTCTTCGTACACCAATAAGGAAATGATAGCTAACATGAACAACTTTAAACATATCGATGCATCTATTAACCTCAGCTCCTTAGGTCATATGGACAAAAGGAGTACCTAGTTCAAACTCATACTCTAAATATATATCATACATGGTCCTTCTTTACCTGTTTTTATCTCTTTGTACCTCTCCTACACATCCTATGTCAAATTCAATAGCCCTACATTCACCTACCCATTGTGTCATATTATGATGACCACTCTTAATCTATAATGCATAATAATAAACAAATTAAAATTCAAGAAACATTTTGATATTTATAGACATGTATTTCATGTGCTCATGTTTGATATAAACGTTAGCATAGATATTGTTATTTTTTTTACTATTTTTTTTGCACTTTACTTCTTTTAGTCACACTTTACTATCATCATTGTTCTCCTTTCGGTCTTTTGGTTTTCTTACACATTAAATTTGGCATTATTTTTTTTAATTTTGTTTTTTATATATCTCTTTAATTTTTATCCTTTTATGTGATTCTTTACCTTAGTAGCTTTATGATTATTTCCCCCCCATTATTTAGCATTCATCTCATTAGTGTTCACCATTTCAGTTACAACGTAAGACTAGGGATAGGACCAAGCTTTACTCATAAATTAACATCTTTAAACCACTTTTTAGGATGATTACTACTTTTATTGATGCTTGTTCTGGATTTATTATAGGTTATCATGGCTTGTTTAGTGACATGACTATGATAACATAACCCCATCCCTTTCATAACACTATATAACCTACTTGTGATCAAATACAAACATATTCATCATTGTATCACTTATTAAATAGATGGATCTCTTATAATTCCCATATATACGTTATCTCCTTTTATTTGAGGCTCATATCTGTCAATTTTAAGATTACACGCTTACTTGTGGGCAAGTCTAGGAGTCTTTAGGTACCTTGGTCTTTAGGTCCTTTTCACTAGTGACCAAGTGTAATATATATCCTATTTATCACCTATTTTACCCATTTTTTGTTCTCTAAATATATATAGAGGAGGAATAGAAAAAGTTAAAAAAATTAAAAGTTAATTCATAAATTATAAATAAAAGGGAATGATTCAAAGGAAAAAACAATCTTAAATGTCATATCACACCAAAATATGTGATTTATATTTGGCACATATCCAATCTTAGTCAAAGCTCAAACTCCAAAATTGGCCTCATGATAGAGATGAGATCCATTGGGGTACACTAGGATGGTGTGCTAGGGTAGGAGGTCTCATTATATCATATACTATCTAGTGCCACCTAATTTCTCATGTAAGTACCCAATCTTCACCATAGACTAGTGGCTATGTAAGGGATCCTAAGAAATAGGGAAAACATTGTGGGAAATTAGGTCCATTTTAATTTTCATGCATATAGCCTTCATTGGTTGATATGTGCACTTCACTTGTTAGCCAAAGTATTGTGTTCATTAGTCAAAATTTATGAATTTCTTAGTGTTGATAGTTATTAACCTTTCTCACTTATCTACTGTGTCTCATTATTGCTAAGGATGTTCACATCACCCATGTGAATCATCAAATTCTTTACTTATATCATATTTTCCTTATACTCCCCATTTTTCATATTGCTTTTGGATGATCACATCTACATTATTATGCCTCTTTGTTTATAACTTGTGAGTTTCATTTTAAGACCTTGGATAGGACCAACGCTTACTCACAAACAACCTTATACCATTTGTTTACCACACCATCTCATTGCCATACTAGTTATGCCATTAGATGGTTGTGTTTTCTTACATTGTATCTCAAAACAAGCACTAAGTTTAAGTTTTCATCTTATAGATATTTTGGTTTTCATTTATCCATCATGTTGTTGTTTGATTTTTGTGGACTTCACTTATCTTACATATGAAATTTGGCATTATTACATGTTTCTCTTTATTTATGACTTCTTCATGTTTATCTTGCATCTTGACTTATATTTAATTGTTATTCATTCATATTTTTTCTATATGTTTGATTCAACATGGTTATCTTACATGTGATTACATGTCACTTACATATCTTTGTTAAAATTTTCTTGCATTAATATTTCATTTGTCATTCATGTTTTACATACTTCACAATGTCACTTAGTTTGTTCTACATTTATTTTTACCATTTATGTTTAACATGCTTCCCAATGTTATTTAGTATCTTCTACATTCCTTTTTTCCATTTATGTTTTAAATTATTTCTAGTGTGATTTAGTGTCTTCTAAAATCATTTATCATTCATTATCCATCATTTTATCATTCATTTTCCCTAAATATTCTAACCTTGCCTTAATAATCCTAATTTGAATTTTTTTTAAGCAATTCATTGTTACTTTTACCATCCTACGTATGCATGAATTACTTCTATTTTTAGTCTTATATCACTAGGGTTTCTCAAATAGATGTACTACGCCCTCCATGATCAAGACTAGGATGTTTACATGCAATCATTTAGTAGAAAGTTGAGGTATGTATATGGTATTTTCATTTACTCTCATTTTATTTTAGCATTAATTTCTATATTTCACTTTTAATTATCTTAGTTTCATGTGTTTCTATGTTTTTTCTCAAAGTACGGTCTCTTATTGCACCTATGTCACACGTGATGAGATTCGATTGGGGCATATGTATACACATAATATTTTCAATATTTACCACATACTAACACTTTCTATCCTATATGAACCCATCAAGTCTCAATCTATCTAGGTGCATGCCTTAAGAGGTGTATTTAGAAAGGGGTGGGTATACTTTTGGTGCTTCATAGGATTTTTGTCCCTTTTTCCACTTGCTACCTAGGCATTTATCTCCTAAAAACTAATCCCTTAAGTTTTGCCTCCTTTTTTTCACCCTATGTTAGTCATTTACCATTTTCATTATCTCTTTCCCTATATATAATACCCTTTTTGGTTGTTTGCATGACTATGTTGGCCAGGTCAACTTAGTATAATTGTTTTCAAGGACTACTAAGAACTAAGTCAGCCATATCTAACATATTTCACTATTTATTTATGGTTTTGTCAATTTTAATACTAGGTCGATTAGGTTGAACATGTCGACCAAATAAATAAGATATATTGTGTATCTATTTATCCACCATTCTACTTTCGGAGCAAGTTAAGGCTTCATACTTTCTTTGGAGATACCAATCTTGTCTTGTGGAGAATATTTTTTGATGTATTGATAGATTATATAACATATAGGTGATTTATCCATGTGATTCTTACATACTAAAATAACTTATTGTCAATCACCTTGGCCAAGGGAGTGATTGAGGCTCATTGGTTTCATATTTGAAAATAAGTATTCCTTACTTTGTTCCTCATTTATAAAAGTAGATAGATATGCACTTGTACTTCTCTTCCATGCATTAGGATTATGTATACCTTGACATGAGTATATGTCTCCTATGCAATCTTGATTTTATTATTTATTAACCTCAATTTATACATCAAGCTTTGATGAGCAATAAATTAGATTTTTCATTACTTATTATTATTATTATAGTGAATATGAAAACATAGAACATAGTTAGGGTTATTGCATATTTTTTCTTGACTAGAGGCTTTGGAACCCTCCCTAGTGATATTATTGTGGTAAGATATCCCTTAATTAGGTTTATCAAATCCATATTAGTCATGACCCCAATTATCTAATGTATTCCTAATTAGAAGTGTAAGTAGGATCTATCTTCTTCGAGCTAGGATTGATTTTTAGATCTGACACATTTCTTATTGCATACACAATGGGATCCCAAAGATACCTAATTTAAGGAAATTAATAATATAAGAAAATAATTTTTTTTAAAATCAAAATATTTTAAGAAAGGTCTTCAAAATGTTTCTATGTATCAAAATCCATTTGTCAAATGTTTTTTAAATTTTAGAATGTCAACCCATTAGAATTCAAAATAGAAAAGTTAGTTTAGTTGTTGGTAGAATTTAATAAAATTGTGAATTGAATTTTTCTACTCTATAAATTATCCATGTACAACTATTCGTGATGGTTATAACTATCCAATAAAAGTTTGTAATCCAATAATGTCATCTAGTCGTATTGATTGCAAATTACACATAAATAAATTGATGTGTTGATACTGATTTATCCTCTTGTCTAAGTAAGAAAATTTAGAATGCAGATATGTAAGATATTTTATAAACTACTTATATCCATTGTAATTGTGACAATGGTTATAAACATGTATGCAAACTAATAATTTGTTATATTTTAGATTGATACACTTGCTTTGTAAGATGATGATGAAATTGGGTAATATTAAGGTGATTTTGCATTGTGAATATTTAATGGATAGTAGAGGTTTTCCTTTTGAAGGTATATGAATTAGATTTTTTAATTATCCCTTAATAAACACTTTTCCAGACACAAAAGTGTTAAACCCAAGGAGTTTTTAACCATTGAAAATTGAAATCAATGTGAATATGCCAATAACATATAGTAATTTAAAATTTCAGCTAAGTTCTTACAAAACATATGGTAAATTGAATACATTTACATTGGAATTGTATAGTTATGAACCTTTTTATCCACATTTGACATTTTAAAAATAATAATCAACAATTTTTAAATGGACAAGATGTATGTCGGTAAAATATTGAATGCACCTTTATTGAATAACCTATACCCAGACAATGTTAGGTACCTTACATAATAATTTTTCGTATTATTTTATTTAGTTATTAGATCCATTTCCATCAACATTGATTTGCATTCATTATTGATAGCCAACATTCTCTACAATGTTTTAACACTTGACCACGTTGGCTTCTATTTGTATTATGCTATACCCAATTGCATGTGCATGTGTATGGCCCTAGCCATTGGCAAAAAATAAGGATTAGACACAATGACTAGCAACTTCAAAACTATGAGAGCCTCTCTCTATGACACTTAAAACACCAATATGTGATAATATATTTATTATGCATCAATATACAATGGAGGAGACAGAAATGATACCCAAATTTTTCTAGCTTTAAATGAAAATAAAATAAATAATTATAATTTCCAAGCCCAAATGCACTTCTTATAAAGATGTTGTAAGTGCAAAAAGTAATCTAATTACATGCATATATATTCATTATATCATTGTCTTTTAGTATCGTAAATAATTTATTATAATGGGGTTTTATAATCATAGAGAAATGGCAAAGTGGATAAAACACTAAAGGAAAGTTGGTTTAAAACATTGCATCATTGCAATCAATACAAGTCATAATTTTCTTATTAATATTTTTTCCATTTAAACGTTTGGATTTGAACATCATACATAGTTGTAATTTTCTTTACATTCTTATGTAATATGTTTGCAGAAGACAACTAAATTATTATAGTTCTATTAATAAGGCTAAATTGCTTTAGATATAATTGATTTTATGGGTGTCATGGTTATTTGTTGTTTCAATAATTACAATTGAGGAAATTAAATAAGGTATATGTTTGTGACTCCTTCCATGTAACCATGTAGGGTGTCTATTCTCTAGTTTATCAAGAAAGCCCTGCAGATGGTTTGTCATAGAGATTCAAGATGCACATTCTTATAAACATTACTTCTATGATAACAATAATTTAAATATTAAATTACATGTTTTAATAGAGATCAAATTAAGTCAAAAATATTACCTTTCTAATTATAATTCAAATTTTAAATGCAAATATATCATTATAAGTTCTTCATCTAATACTTCTTTATTGTGCAAACTAAGGAAATCGGCAACTATTATTCTTTTTATCTATTTATTTTATGTTTGAATAGTGAACATAGTTAAAATTCATTCCAAAAATACTCTATACAATATGGCAAATATTCAGTTAACACTTGAGTATATTATTTAATCAAATATCTCTAAACAAAAACATGGTAACTTTTCTTTAATCTATTATAAAACCCATAGACTTAACGCAGGGCGCCGTTGTTAGATTTCCGATTACTTTAGACGTAGACGCGGATGAAGCGGAAAATCTAGCCAATAATATAATAGGCTGTGGTTGCCGATAGTCTGCATTGGGCTCGTTATAAAGTCTGCCCCGAGAAGGAACATTACTGCAACAATTGTGACACATCAGCTTTGTAATGCTGACGGGTTATACAGAAAATCTCATAACTAGAATTCAAAACCCCATCTGACTGTTTTTTCTTTTTCATACAAATTCAGTTAAAAAAGCAACATCGATTGAAATAACAGAATACAAAGAAAAAACCTAAAAAAACGCATCTTTGATACTTCAGAATCCATAAGCATATTCGTTGATCATATCTTCTTATTTGTGTCGACCCCTTTTTCTTTGATCAGGTCTACCACAGTCTGACACACGACCCCTTTTCCTTGGATTACTAAGTCTGCCACAATCTGACACACGAGTGTTAAACGAGAAATTAGAAGAGGGCGAATTGAGTTGTGGTGGGTACTGAAATTGTGGTTGATCATCCTTCAAAACATTCTGAAAGTTTACAGGAAGAGAAAGCCTCGATGTAAAATCAGTCTGTTGCTCAAACTGTGGGGACTCAACCTTGGAAACATCCTGAAAGTTAACAGTAGACTGCAAATTGACATTGTGTTGATGTTGATACTGAGATTCATGTCGATGAACCACCAAATCATTCAGACGGTTTAACGGAGGCTGCGAATATTGGAAGGAGTTCTGTGGATGAAATTGCTGTGAATCAGGTTTGAAAGCATTCTGAGAGGGTCTATTCTCAAATTGTTGTCGTGCGTGAAATACTTGTGGTTGTGGATCAGCGATGGAGAAAACAGGTTGACCTTGTGGCTCTTCTAAGTAAATTTGGCCACCCAAGTCAGGTGGTCTGTAAGGAAGGGATGAGCTTAAATTATCGGTGGTGTGAGTGTCACAAGGAATAGCCATATTTAAGTTGGGAAGCTGACCAGAAACGGCCAGAGGTAGAGGCCCCGAGAAAGCCACGGTACAGTAGCGAGGCTTACCAGGCACAGGCACAGGCTGAGGCAGCCCTGCAAATACAGATCAGATAAATAAAAATTTCATTTCTTAACGTTTACAGAGATCTAACACTGATAATTACATATTGTAAAAAAATTTGTAAAGCATGAAAGATAAAATTGTCCTTACAGAACTTGAGTTGAATCTCTATTTTTGCAGCGGTGAATATTTTCCTATTCATAACAGTTATTACAAATTTATGAAGCAGTTAGTATTATCGTTACCTGTGAATGGAGTCAGAACCCATGTGGTGTTTTCATGACGATGCTGTGAAGGAGGTTGCATGCTCGAATTGAAAGAAGAAATACCGTTGCGGCTTCCGCTGCCTGGCCGGCCGACATTGCTCGGCACATCGATTCTTGGAAATTAAAATGAGAATGAAATAAAGAAATTAATTTGCATATTAAAGAGAAAAAAAAACACTTACACGTCTGTATTACTCACGGTGAGAATGATCAATAAGAAAGAAATAAAGAAATTGATTTTGCAAATAAAGAAATTGATTTTGCATATTAAAGAGAGAAAAACACTTACGTGTCTGTATTACTCATGGTGAGAGTGATCAATGACAAAGATATAAAGAGATTGATTTTGCATATTAAAAACAAAAAAAAAAAGCCTTATGCGTCTGTATTACTCACAGTGAGAATGATCAATGAAAAAGAAATAAAGAAATTGATTTTCTATATTAAAGAGAGAAAAACACAAAAAAACACCAGTGTATGTCTGTATTACTTACGATGAGAATGATCGTCTACTAGTGTAACGAACATCCGAGGTTAAATTGCGGGTAGTCTGAGTGTCAAAAGGAAGAGTCGTATTCCCGTCAGGAAAAGTCATATTCCAATCAGGAAGAGCCATGTTACAGCCAAATCTCCAAGGCTCATCAGGCAGAATCTGAGGGTCAAAAGGAAGAGCAATTTTCCAGTCAGGAAAAGCCAAATTCCAGTCGAATCTCCGAAGCTCATCAGGGAAATCCATTTTCTAATGTTTAGTAATGGTGATATACATACTTACTGGGGATTGTCTTAAAATATTTCATATTGAAAGATAAAATATTCGTTTTTAGATTTTTTTAAATATACGAAATAAAACTAACCACAGAATACAAGTAACTCACAGTTAATTACGCACTATGTAAATATGCATGCAAATATATCATTTCTATAAATAAATAAATTATTATAAGATTATATAAATATTAATTAAAATATATTTTTCTGTAAATAAATAAATTATTATAAGATCATTTAAATAATAAAAATAATTTATGTGAAAATAAATTAAATTTATTTTTAATTTTATATAATAATTTTATTATTCTAGAAACAATCTAATAATATATTAAATGATTTTGAAACAAATAAATGAATTTATTTATTTATCAACAACATTTAACCAAAAAAAATAATTTCTTTAATTTTTTTTTTCTTAGATGGGGAAAAAAAAAAATTGTATACATAATATTTATGAAAATTTGCAAAATTAGACTACTCAGACATATTTAACGGGGAGACCGACCTACCTGCGCCAACTGTGTTTGCACCATCTTCGTTTATTTTTTCTATCACTTATCACATTTATGGGTCAGCGGTAAGCTCCTGCGACTATGTAATATCTTGCTCTAATATTTGGAGAGTTCTACGGACTAGTATATAAAGAGGTTGCTTACGTCATGTTTGGCAGTAGTTAGCAAGAGTATTAAAGTTTTGGTTATATCATTTCACCAGTTTGAAAAGTTGTTTGTTGTTTAACAATAGATTGGCGAGTACCAAAGAAGCTCTGTCCAGCTCATTATAGTTAGTAGTGCTATGTTTGAAGTTCTATTGAGTTCATTACAGCACTAGAGATAGTAGTGATATGTTTAAAGCTCTGTCTCGTTCATTATAGCACAAAGAAGCTCTTCCCAGTCTGCCCAGCTTATTACAGCTAAAAGTGTTATGTTTGAATCTCTGCCCAGTTTATTACAGCTAGTAATGCTATGTTTGAAAGAAGTGTAAGAAGAAATTCCTGGATGTTTGTTCTATTAAATCCATCTAAACATTGAAGCTCTGTCTTATCAATATAAAAACATTTTGTTTTGTGTTTCAAATCTTTTGATGTCATTTTTATTACTTACGTTTTTTTTTTAACATGGTTTTTGTTTTGCTCTATCAAATCCATCAAAACATTGAAGCTCTGTGTTATCAATATTAAAACATTTTGTTTGTTTTGTATCAGAAATCTTTTGATGTTATCTTTTATTACTTGCGTTCTTTTTTCTCATGATTTTGGTCTGTTGATTGTTTGTTATAACAAATTATTGAACGTTAGTTTCCTTCAAAATCTAGCTTGCTTCCATAAAGACACCGAGGAGTAAAAGGAATATTCCGATTTAAGGACGTTGAAGGAAGAAAACACACGGTCGCTTCCTCTTCCTGCCTCTCGTACGTTGATCGATGTTGCCATTCTTCAAAATTAAATGAAATAATAAATAAGAAAAATGATATTGTATATTAAAAAATAAAGAATACATTTTAATATACCATCAAAATTCAAATAAATTAATAAACAAAAAAATAAAATTATATATTAAAAAATAAAAAAGATACTTAAACATGCTGTTGTTCAAAATTTAAATAAAATAACAAATAAATAAAATATAATTATATATTAAAAATAAAGAACACACTTAACCATGCCGCGTCTATATTATTCACGGAAACGGTGAACGAACTCCAGGTTTAAGATTCGTCTGAGTTAAATACTGTTGAGTCCACAACAACTATAATCATGCAAACAACTAATACTGTTGACTCCGCAGCAACTATAATCATGCAATTAATCATTTGTGTAATCTTTGAATAATCTGTTGGGACAGATTATTTAGCATGCATATTTCATAAATATTTGATATCTTGATTTTATTTTTAATCAAGAATGTATCGATGAATGTAGCAGAAGCAAGCAATTTTATTTATGGCTGTTCTGAATTTTCCGATCATGCATTCTGCATAATTGGCCGTGAATAATTTATATTGTTTTTTAATCAGTGGTTTATTTAATATATTTAAAAATCTTCCCTCTTCATAATTTTCCTAACGTTTTTATGTTGGATTCATATGTAGATTCAACAAAATATAACATTATCCAAGCAATTTGCATTAAAACAACTTAAAGAAAAATCAGTAAATTTGCAATCACAAATTTTCCCTCAAATTTCGCCCAGGAATAGACAATATTTTATATTCCAAATCTTTAAAAAAATTGGAAAACCAGTACAAGTAAACTGAAATGAGTGAAACTGCAGGGACAAACTTCCTCCGTTTACATCTAAAGAATTGCGCTGGATAGGATAATAATTTTATGAAAACAGAAAATTGAGTTTTAGTGCTTTTACCTCTCCGATGGAGATTCCCATGTCCTTCAATAGCCAAGACTCTACCACAAAATCTGCATCGATATTCTCTAGCCGTGGCGTCGAAACCGTTGAAGCTTCGCTCGAACTGAAATTCAGTTGAGATAATTTTCTTAGGAGAACTCAAAGAATTCAACAAGATATTACGATTATTTAACGGTCAGCGAGAGAAGCAAAGACTTAGGTCATGTAGATTTGACGGCAGGCGGGTTTTTCTCTTACAATTTGATTGTGCTGCCTCACGTCATTTTTAGGCGCTCTGACGGGAGTATATTGACTACAAATAATGGTGGAGAATATCAAAATGTTTTAGCTATTTACAGCCTGGTCTTATGATAACGCACTTACAAAAAGAGTTGTAGGTATTGATAGATTTTTTAGGAGTAGAAATGCATGAAATGGTTTCATGGATTTTAAAAACTTCAAAATTTATAGTTGTAGGGAAAATTTAGGAAATTTGAATGTAAAACCAAATTAAAAAGATATTTATAAAATACTTTTTATTGGGTTATAAAATGTATAAAATTTTTATGCAGTTGTTGCAACTTCTTGCCTCTAGCTGCTACTCATCTTTAAAAATCTTTCTTTTATACAGCTTCTGCTCCTATTTTTAGATAAAGATTCAAGATTTTGTATTTCACTATATTTACACTTATATGGGACCAACTGCAACTGCAATATAATTACAGTTGCCTCCTCCATGAGACCATGCTCTTAGTGTCTACTTCCAAAGACTTAATTTATATGTGAGTAAGGGATAAGGGTGAAAATGAGTGCCCCTTTAATTTATTTAATTGATGGAGGAGTGACATCACCCAAAAAATGACCGCCATTTGCACATGAACACTGTTGCATTTTAGTACATTAAATTTGATGTCTCTTCTCAATTCACATAGTCCAAACAAACAAGTCGCATACTTTAATGAACATACAGATGGGCTGCTAGAACAATCCAAACAATTACAGCTACAAGGTAAAATGTAGTTGAACATGGATATAGTGCACACCCAAAAAGTGGGTACAATCTAGTGCAACTATAATATACCTGTAGGCTGGCTGATTAGAGTAAACTAAAGGTCAGTCAGGTATAATTAGGGGTATAGTTGAGTAGGTCAACCTCCAAAAACAAGATTTGAAAATCCATCAAATTACTAAAACTACATAAAAAAATGATGAAATGCCAAACCTAAAAATGAAAAATTAGATCTACATAAAACTACATAACTTTCTTGAAAATCAAATAATACCCATTGAGTTCTTGATAAAAAATAGTAAAACCTAGAACATATTTTTTTCTTATACCTCCATCCAGGATGGATATGTATGAAATTTAAAAATTTGTTTTCAAACCCACTAAAATGGTAATAAATGGCATGCCACTAAAGTATGTCATGTTTGGAACTAATCCTAAGGTTTTGACACCTTATAAATCTAACAACACTATCATTTTTTAATTTAAAGACCATGACAATACAAATCTGTATGGACTTTACAGAAACATACCTGAACCCCTCAAAAGAACTAACATCATGAAGAACACCAAGAAGGAGATAGAATGCAAACGAGATCATAATAGAATCCATGACATTTACTATACCATCACAATTCTTATATCATTTTTGAGTGGACTATAATTGAGGATCGAGACTAGTTGGGATCAAATGTATGAAGGTTAATCTATATGTAGTAGTGAAGTCATGAACACATGAGAGGAAAAAAATCCACAATATGCAAGAGTAATCAAAAACAATAACATAAACATAGTTCATTATATATATATATATATATATATATATATATATATATATATATATATATATATATATATATATATATATATATATATATATATATATATGTCCTCACATCCTAGTGAATGTATGATTATCTTCCCCAATGACCTTGATTAAACACCTATGTGACACCTAAACAAGTTAAATAGACCATGTAGTTAAAAACTAAATGTGGGGAAAAATCCTACACCAACATATTTGACAATTTTAACCTTCAATAAAGGATTTTAGAAATTATCCTGGTATAGATTAGATCCTTTTTTACAAGAGAATGTTTGCAATGTAATTTAACATTGTTAAACATTTTTTATATTTTTGAATCATATGATGTTCCATAATACATCAGTATATCACACATCATAGACAATTAACCTAAATCACCAACAAGAATAATTTTTCTTACACTAAATGGATCATTTTTATGCTTCAAAAAAGGCTCCCCTCACTATTGGTCAATTTGTGTAATAAATTTGGCCCTATGAAACTCATTTCATATATTGTAATGTGTTGTATATGTTGAAAATATTTTTGTAATAATATAATTAGTTTTCCTTCCAATGTGTTCACTTGATTTATAGGCATATGAAGGCATAATTGGATTGTTGATGCATTAATATCAAACATTGCAATAGCTTTTTCACAATTAATATTAATGTTTTATTACTATGAGTTACATGTAAATTTAATACATGTCTTATTTTTTATAAGATATGATACCATTTTAGCATGTTGATTGTACTTAAAATTAGATGTATTAGTAGAATGGGAGTCATATATTTGGTATTTGATTTGATTCTATTTCATAAATGAAATTTCTATTTCCTTCACGAAATATGAAATATTAGTATCATCCTTTATTATGATGTATATAAAAGTTAAGATGACAAAGTATATTAATTTTATTAAATTGAATATAATTTCTAAGGTGTAGCTAAAATAAAAACTACAATTCATTGTGTTATTCAAAATTATGATGAAGAATGTCATCATCTAGAAAAAAAAAATTCTCATATGCTTTACAACGAATGTGCCACCGGTGGTAGGAATTTTTTATACATTTTTAAAATATCATTACTTTATCAACAGAAAATAAAATGTCAAGAATAATTTTATGAATGGCTACTTACAATATATGTTATCTCCAATGCAACAATGCATAAGTAGTATTATATTTTTAAATAATTACAAATAACCTAGGGCATACATGAATAACAAGTTCTAAATAAACAAAAATGAAAGAAAAGTATAAAAAGTCACAAATCATGATCAAATCAAAGAATACCATGTACAAACAACATAAAATGATTAGGTTTTTACTATATGTGATCTGATTATATGAAACTAGAAAGGAACTATAGTTGACTAATAAATGTAACTATTATTGTGAATACTTAAACTATGACTATAAATGCTTAGGTTCATGAACATTTGTAACAGCACATGATTGAATCACATTGTTGTTCCCCAAAATATTATTTTGTCTTGTGTAAATAATTAAGAAATAATTATCTATAGCTACTTGAAAAACATCTCTATTTGTAAAAAAATACCTTTGGACACATACAAATGACCTAAAAATAACTTCTTCCAAGTTTAAACCTTAATAGGATGTATAATAGTTGAAATACTACAAAGAGAAAATTAGATTAGAATGGATTGAAATAACCCCAACCACCCCAACCATGACTAATCATCACCTATGTATATAATACTCTAAATAGGGAAATGAATCCAACATATACCTCTCACTTAGAGTTCGTTATAAAATTGTGTTCCCTTGGTTACATGTACGCATCTATACATGGATTGAGTGTGTGATAATTATTTTCTTTAAATTATGTAAGTACTAATTGAATTTATTATAATTAGATTAGAAAAGAATACTTAAGCTTTTATTTATATGAAATAGTGTGAGTGTGTCTCAATATTTAAATTCCAAAGTGACATAATATATGACTTAGTTGTGACATTATAACAATCAACAAAGGAAAAACCACACTCTACTTAACTTAAAATTTTGGACCAAACTATAAGGGAGGCTCTAAATTTATAAATTAACCATTGCTAAGGTGAAAGTTAGGATCAACCCGTGTAGGACAAAACTAAGTGTCACTATTGAGCCATGGTAATCAATCTTGTTTTGATATGAGACATTTGAAATTCAGGATCTAATTCGGTGCTCATACCAATGTTTAGAGGGTTTTTTTAGTGTTTAATAGTAACTATGTTAAACCTAATATAGTAACTTTAAAAGTAATAGGTCCATATAACTACATAAAATAGAGTGAGGTGACGAAATAGGTCTATATTAAGTGATCAAGCCAATTAAAGTGAAAGTGGACCAAAATTGACATTATCAAATATTTGTGTCAAAATTTAAGTGAATGCAATATCACTAAATAATTGATTATTTTATTTTATTATATTTCACTAAAAATATTTGAAAAGAAAATTTTATTTATGTTTTTATTATTTAAATTGTGGAAATATTATTAAGAGGTGGAGTGATAACATCATGAATAGTACCTACCATCATTACTAAAAATTAAAATAAATAGGTTGTCATATTCCATGGATAAAAAAAATCTTTCATGAAATATGTTTTTGGATCACACCCTAGAATTGATGTTTTTTATTATATGCAATTTGACCCAAGAGATAGGTTTTGTATGCTCGATACATCACCTTTGATTTAGTTCATTGCTTATGATACTCATCCTCTCAATCAAACTTTTCACCTCTTTTGAATCCTTGTCTTAATTCGTTCATCATCCTTCTAATCATTTATATTTTACAATAGATTTTATATTTGGACAGCTGGTGATTGTTGTATATTTATATTCCTCAAAGTTTTGATTTAGAAATATAAGTTAAATTGGATATGTTTCTAGAAGCTTTCATATTTTTTAGATGTTGATATATGTTACAAACCAATAGTGATGGGATGGTATGAAGTTGTGACCGATGGGAACATGTGAGAATTGGTTATTGATCATGTCTAAGTTTCTTTTATTAAATATGAATCCTAATACCCAAATCAACAATCATTTTTTGGTACAATAATGTATTATTCATAGGTCCTAAGAGATGACTATGTTTAAGTTACTTCATATAGGTTTCCTACCCATGTATATGTTGCTTCTGTGTTGTCCTTCGATGCTATGGTAGTAAAAGTAGTTGTACAGTTTTATCCTATTGAAGCTACAGTTCATATTCAAACCTCAATAGTAACAACACGTAGACATCCTATAGTCCCTTCCATGATTCTTCCACCATTAGAAACAATAAAAATATATCTTAGGAAACAAATTTATTTTTTTATTGAGGCCATCAGTGGAAATTTGGGGAATGTGTGTGTGTGTGTGTGTGTGTGTGTGTGTGTGTGTAGTGTATTGTATGTGTGTGTATAGACACAAAGTATATATATACATGTATGTGTATATACATAAATAAGTATGTGTGTGTATACACAAACATAAATATAGATAATTAAATGTGTGTGTGTATTATGTGTGTGTAGTATGTGTGTCTACACACACAGAGAGTATACACACATGCACACATTTATATGTTTGTGTGTACACACACATACACTAGATGTGTGTGTTTTAACACTTTTAATTTTTAATTTAGGTATATGAGGGTTTATAATGATTTCATCTTCTGGTGGTGGGTAACCCAAAATTTATTTATTTCATGTTATTGATAAAATTTTAGAGCTTCTACCATGTTAAATGGCTTCATTATATTCACATATTTTCCAATTGTTACAAGGTTTTGTTAATAAATATTAGACATTATTTTACTTTTTTTTTAAATTATGGTAGTATTGGTTATTTTCATGCTTTGTTGCAATTTGACCCTAGATTTAACACTTTACATTAACATGGGAATTTGTATATACCAAACTATAATACACATGTTAGGAAAAGATATAGGTCTTACTTTAATGTCTAAGTTACTTATAAGGGAAGAGATCCCAATGTTATTCTTTGGCTTTTTGGCTCTAGATTTCCATCATAGGTAAAAACATATATTAGTTTAAATTATGTTAGGGTCATGAGATCATCTTGTTCTTTATGATTTATAATGGAAAATCATGTGGATGCATGCATCGAATTGAAGTTATTTTTCACTAATTTGGATTTTTGAATACTAAAATGTCCAATAGTATTCATTAATAATGTATTTTTTATAGGCTGTCTTATTATTTTTATTTTTGTGTAAGGCTCTAGGCCATGTAACCTTGTTGGTAATGATTTTTTTTGTTTAGGAAATCACTTCTCTAGACCAAGGTATAAAAAACATAAACCATTTCATTATAATTCTACTGATTATGTGAGTGATGTGATCTTTCAAGGTTAAAACTTGTCATCTTTTTGGCAAACTAAAATTCACATCAATAATTATGACATCTTTCTACTAGGCCATCATTTACACCTTGTATAACCTCTAATAATACATGTTGTTACACACCTATATTAATAACATATTCATGTTAGTTATATATCTCCATTATAATGGATAGTAATTAGAGTAGAGGACCCAAAATATTCTAGTAATTTACTAGTTGGTCCAAGCACTGCTAGATACAAGTCCACTACTCACATAGATTCACTCACAAATAATTGGACCTAGAATAGTCATAATATATAGTGATCTTGATAGCCCACCAAACTGCATAAAATAATAATCTTCTCCATCATAAAACTCATATTTGTTCACAACTAATACTGATAGTGTCATTAAATGGAAATGTCTAATCCCTTATCCTTTATCTTTAAAAATCAATCTTGAGCATTGGATAACACTTTAATCCCTTCATTAATAAAACCCTTGATGTTTGAAATGAAATTATTCTTATGTTTCATTGAAAGTGAAAATGTTGGCTCTACATCAACACAAAACTCTTAACTAAAACATTAATGAAATCCTCAACCAAATCATTCTTCCTTAAGACATCAATGATTACATGATCCAATGGAAAATTTTCAGGGGTTGATTCTATGGATTTCCTCTTCTACTAGTAAGGGTAAAAACAAAATTTTCTTCAATTTCACTATCTACCATATTGTTATTAACATATTATTTATGTTATTTGACCGCTAGATTTCAATGGATTTTGTAATGGACCTATGCCAAACCCCCTCTACAAATTTTGATGACCTTCCTTATCCTATATTTACATGAATTTACTACATTCTTTAAAACCATGTGTATATACATAATATTTTCAACCT
The DNA here is from genome assembly GCA_037957365.1 of Torreya grandis. NCBI lineage: Eukaryota > Viridiplantae > Streptophyta > Pinopsida > Cupressales > Taxaceae > Torreya > Torreya grandis. The sequence goes on along the minus strand of JARHVA010004646.1, from coordinate 305,217 downwards.
TTACCACTTACTGACACTTTCTATATTATAGAAACTCATCGAGTCTCAATCACTCTAAGTGTATGGCTTAGGGGATTCATGGGAAAAGGGGTGGGTAGACCATTAATGCTTTATAGGATTATTTTCCCTTTCTCCACTTGATATATACACAATTTCTCCTAAAACCCATTCCCCTAATCTTTTTCTCCAATTTTTCACCCTCCTCTAATCATTTATCATCTTCATTAGCCCTTTCCCTAACCTAAAACCCTTTTTGGTAGTTTATGTGAATATTTCAGCTAGGTTGAATTAGTATTTGTATTTACAAAGCATACCAAGAATAAGTCAGCCATGTCTAACATATTTCATTATTTAGTTATGTTTTTTTTTCAATTTTAATACTAGGTCAAACATGTCGACCTTGACAGCTAGAACTTTTGAAAAGGTTTAGGGTTAGATATGCCTATATACACACATTCATTTCCATCATTTATCATGAGAATAATAAGAAGTAATATATATTTGTTATCTACCATTATACTTGAGGATCAAGTTTAGGATTTCATAGTTTCTTTGGAGAGACAGGTCTTGTCTTGTTGATAAGTCTTTTGGATGCATTGATACATGGTGTAACATAGAGCTGATTTATCCTTATCATCCTTACATATCATAATAACCAGTTGCAAAACACCTTGGACAAGGGAGAGATTGAGGCTCAGTGGGTTTGTCTTCAATGGTAAGGATTACTAACTTTGTTCCTCCTTTGTAAGAGTAGATAGATATGCACATAGAATTTTATTTCATGCAATAGGATTTGATATACATTGATGTGAATATATGTCTTCTATGCATGTTTAATTTTATTATTTATTACCACTACTTTGTGTCATAATATTTGGTGAGCACTATATTAGACTCTTCACTACTTGTTATTAGTATAGTGATTATGAAGAAACATGATCTTTTTAGGGTTATTGTAAAGTTTTTCTTGATTGGAAACTTTGAAAACCTCCCTGGTGATATTATTGTGGAAAGAGATCTATTAATTAGATATAGAAGATCTATATTAGTCATGAACCTAATTATTTAATGTATCCTCAATTGAAATTGTAAATAGAATCTATCTTCTCTAAGATAGGATTGATTTTTATATCTAATGCATTATTTATTACATGCATTCTGGTGACCCTGACGTGAATATAACCCTTATATATTTTATTTCATGATTTTCATTTATAGAATTTTACTATTTTTATATATTTATGATATTAGGTCAACTAGGCTGAAATAGTTTTAAATTTTGTTTGTTGGTTGAACACACAGTCATATCATAATGAATCTATTTTTTTGTCTAAGTCTTCATCAAATATAGGTTACTGAATAAGACAGGTTGACACAATACTCTTCTATAGTTTTAGATAAAAAACTAAGTCATGTAAGATGATTTAGTCTTCTAATTAGTATCAAGATAACAAACTAAGTTGTGCAGGTTAACTTAGTCTTCCAATCAACATCCAGATAAAAAAACTAAGTCAACTAAGTTGATTAAGTATTCCAGTGATCATCCATATAACAAATTAAGTGATGTAGGTCAACTTACTATTCTAGTAAGCATCTAGATAACAAACTAAGATGACCAGGTCAACTTAGTCATGTTAATAGGCTTCAACAAATAGTGTTTCATAGAACTAGGTCAACCCAATCGAGTTATTTGGCATAAATTATAAGTAGCATCCAAGGCACTCCAACAAAAAATTATAATCCTAATCATATTCCAACCAGTAAAGGTTCCTATCTTTCTATCTCTTTCTATTTATTACTTCATCATAGTTCTATTTTTCCATGTTTCTAGTCTTTAAAACTATAATCCTATAGAAAACTAAGTTGACCTAGTCAACTTAGTTCTATAGTCTATCTTTTGTTCAAAAGACTAAGTTGACCTAGTCAACTTAGTTTTTAAGGACTCTTGCTTGTATATAATAGTAATGACCCAATTGAATCTATTTTGTAATGTTTACATACAATGTTATCTGAACATCCTCTATACCATTTTAGTCTAGGAATTAATAATGGTAATGACCGAGCTGAATCTATTTTGTAATGCTTACATACAATGTTATTTGAACATCCTTTATACCATTATTAATCTATTTTGTAATTTTCAAATACAATGTTATCTGAATTTCTCTGGTCGACTTAATTTTTAAGGACTCTTGCTTTTATATAATAGTAATGACCCAATTGAATCTATTTTGTAATTTTTACATATAATGTTGTCTCAACTTCCTCTATACCATTACTAATCTAGGAATTAATAACTACATTTTGGTAATTAATTCACATTTTTATTTTAAGTTGTTTGCATTCTTAGATTATCTCACATATTTTAACTAATTGTTCTTTTGATAAACCATTTAGTTTCACTATTTTTCTCTTTTTACACTACCAACTCACATAATACTCAAAACACATTTAGTGCTTATCTTTCCAAGGCCTACCTACTTGGATTTCATTACTAAGGAGGATGCTAACTTGGTTTTATATCCAAATATAAACACATGGTTAATGATGTTTATTAACAAATCACATGATACCCTTATTTCTATAGGATTGTGTAGTGAGGGGGTATTCCCCAATACAAAGCTAATACTATTGCCAATATTGATCACTTTGAGCCTAAACATCCTAAAATAATCCATAGATTGTTTTTTGGTTCCCTATTTTCATCCAAATTCCTTATCACACATTATAATAAAATAAAAAACAATTAGGATACCCATTTAGTTAACATTTACTTTTCAGATGACTAGTTTCTCTATGATTATTATTTGTTGTATTGTAAAAACTTGTATTGGCTAGTGACGGTGAAATGTTTTATGTTCTGTGTTCAAGTTGGATCATTCTCATGGATCCAATTTTTTGTGTGTTTGCTTCAATTTTTTTCTTTGATTACATTGCAAAAACTTCCCTATTTCTAGCACACTGTCATTTTGTTTGACACAATCTCTTATAGATTGAGTTTCCCCTATCTACAATGATAAGACCTAGTTAACTATGCATCTCTTTTCCCATTGAGTTTAAAATACTAAATTAACTATGTTGACTCTATATACTTATCTCCCTTCTATCCAACAATATTAATTCAACTTGTTTGACTTGGTACACCTTGCCTGATACTATTTTATATGTGGTTATCTAGTCTTATAATGATGTCATATTTTCACCCTTCACTTAGTCAAAAACATTATATAATTAATGATTTCTATCATAACCTCACTTATTTTATTACTTGTGATGAAACTATTTACTTCCTTCCTTCATCATTTCCTCATCCAAAACCAATCACTACACAATGTAATGCATTTGAGGTTCTTGATCCTAATCCTCCTCCCAATACCAATGATGGGAATCCTCTACCCAATACCCTTATTCCCACCAAAATTAATAATCCCCCTCCTAAAAACACTAATACCCCCACCTTCAAATACTAATGTGTGAATTGACACTACTCAATTTCTTGAACAAGTAGTTCAACAAATACATATCATGCAAGCAACTTATCATTCCCAAATGATGTAAATACAATAAAATTTATTACACATGAAATGTTAATCACCTCAAGTCAACATGTCTCAACCAAATTAAAAAAATTCCCTCTTCATCTTAGAGATCTCAATAGGAATATCCTCCCTCAACCTCTAATGAATAAGAAAATACTTAAACATATTCAAAATAAACTTTTAGCTCTATTCATTGCATCCATAGATATTGTAAAAATTTATCTAATGATCACATATGATAGAACTAAGGACCTTACTATCTTTCTTAAGTGTTTTGGTGTTTTATATAATGAATGGGTCTAAACTAACACATTTACTACTACTAAGCTCTTAGCCAAAACCTTTGTTAGTGATGCACCTACAACCAACTTCCTAGAAATTCCATCTCAAAACATGAGGATTTAGTCAATGCTCTAGTGAAGGAATTATAACATGATGAGATTCTTAATAATTACTTTATCTATTTCATTAATGCCAAACAACTTCCTAATTAATCTATGCATACTTTCATCAAGCAATGAAAGTCTATAGCTCACAAAGTGAACCATATAATGAACGATGATACTCTTTTGAAAATATTTATTACTAATCTTAAATCTCCCTTTCAATATAAAGTTAGAATCTTTTCCTCTAAAACTTCACAAGAATCCTTATACCAAGTAAAAAAGCAAGACTTCATTATGACTAAATTTGAAACACCTCAATAAACTACTAAAGAACCTTTCCAATTATTTTTTCATAAAATTGATTCATTCAAACCTCCCCAACCTCAAAATGGATCATCCAATTCAACCAATTTTAACCCAACCCACCTTACCTTGAGTCTAGAACAACTTAATAAGAAATTTGTACCCTCAAAACCCATGAGCTTTGATATTTCCAAACCTCATCCAAAATGGTACAATCTTGATATGTTTTATTGGTGACATGCCACTATAGGTCATTATAATGAGTCTTGTCATGATCTTCATTGATTTATTCTTGCTTCCTTACTTAGTCAACATTTCAATCTTGGTACTCTCATAGAATAATGATGTTAAGACTATCTTCGTGCTTCTCAAATTCAATCTAAAGAACTACAATAAAATCAACATCAGCTACTTGATGACCAAAAATAATTATCCCATACATAAAAATAATCCACTAATGTTGTTCAAACCATAGTTAGTCTTTCTTCCTACACCAATAAGGAAAGGATAGATAAAATGAACAAATTTAAGCATATCATTGCATCCATTGAACCTCAACCTCTTAGGTCACATGAACCAAAGGATTACCTAGTTGAAATGCCTACTCCAAATATATCATACATGGTCCTCATTTACCTAAATTATCTCTTCATACCTCTCCTACAAATCCTATATCAAATTTTTCATCCATAAAATTAAACAAACCAACAAATTTGCTTATCTACAAATGCACCTACCAACTCAATGCAAATCATTTTAATGATTTAATGTTACCTCACTCTACCTCACATGTTGGGGCATCTTAAAATGCCCATCCACATATACCTTTTAACTTTGGTGCAGCTTGTGATGCCCATCCTTAAATCCACTTACCCATTAGGGCATCTTACAATGCCCACTCTTATTCTATAATTCATAATAACAAAGAAATTCTACTTCAATAAATCTTTTGAGACTTATAGACATGTATTTCACCCCACACACACACACACACACACACACACACAACTTTACTATCATCGTTATTTTCCTTTAGGTTCTTTAGTTTTATTACACATTACATTTGGCATTTTTTTTCATTTGGGTTCTTATATATCTCTTTAATTTTGGTCTTTTTATGTCATTCTTTTCCTTAATAGATTTATGATTATTTTTCCTCCATTATTTATAATTCACCTCAGTGGTGTTTACCTTGTGAGTTGCAATATAAGACCATTGATAGGACTAGGATTTCCTCACAAATTACTACCTTAAAACATCTTTAAACCACTTTTTTGGATGAATACTACTTTCATTGATGATTTGTGCTAAATTTGTTTTAGTTTAGCATGGCTTCTGTAGTGATATGACTATCATAGCATAGCCTTGTCCCTTTCATAACACTATTTTATCTCATTGTGATCAACTACAAGCATATTTATAATTATATCACTTATTACATAGATAGATCTCTTATGATCTCCATATTACCCTTTTATCCTTTCATTTGAAGCTCATATCATTAAATTTTGAGATTGCATACTTACTTTTGGGAAATTTTAAGAGTCTTTAGACACCTTATTCTTTAGTTCTTTTTCTCTATTGACCAATTGTAATATATCATGTGTTTGTCCCTGATTTCACTCATATTTAGTTATTTAAATCCACCTAGAGGAGCAGGAATAGAAAAAGCAAAAACAAAGTTAAAATCCAAACCATAAAATACAAACAAAAGACAATGACTTAAAGGCAAAAATAATCTTAAAAGTTAGATCACACCAAAAGACATGATCTATATTTGGAACATCTCCTATCTTGGTAAAATATCAAACTCGATAGTTGGCATCCTAATAAAACCAAGGTCCATTGGGATGTGGTAGGCAAGTAGACTATGGTAGGAGGTATAATTATATCATATATTATCTAGTGCCACCTACTTTCTGATGTAACTACCCAATATTCATAGTATGCTGATGACTTTGAAAGGAATCCTGAGGAATGGGGAACACATTGTGGGAAGGCAGGTCTATTTCAATTTTCATTCATATAGTCTTCCTAGGGTTGATATATGTACTTCACTTGTTAGTCCAGTCTTTTTATTCATTAGTCAAAATGTCATAAGTCCTTGGTAATTTTTAGCCTTTCTCACTTACCTAGTGTGTCTCTTTCTTTTTAAGGGTATTCACATCAATTATGTGGCACCTCACATTCCCTATTTACATCATATTTTATTTATGTACCTGTTGTTGTAAATTGATTTTATATGATTACATCTACATTATTACACCTCTTGGTTTATATTTTTTGAGTTATATTGTAAGACCTTGGATAGGACCATGCCATCCTCATAAACACCCTTACATGATTTGTTTACCACACCATCTCATTGCCATAATAATAATGTCATTAGGTGGTTATGTTTTCTTACATTGTATCTCATAAAACAAGTACTAAGTTTGATTTTTCATCTTTTAGAGATTTTGATTTTGATTTATCCATCGTGATATTGTTTGAGGACTTCATTTATCTGACGTACAATATTTGGTATTATTACATGTTTCTCTTTATGTATGACTTCTTTATATTTGTCTTGCATCTTTACTTACATTTCATTTTTAGTTATTCATATTTGTATCCTTATGTCAGATTCAACATGCTTATTTTACATGGGATTATTTGTCACATACATACATATCTTTGTTTATGTTTTCTTGCATTGGTATTTCATTTTTCATTCATTTTTTACATACTTCCAAATGTAATTTAGTATTTTCTACATTCCTTTTTGCTAGTTAATGTTTTACATACTTCCCAACATCATTTTGTATGTTCTACATTCTCTTTTTCCATTTATGTTTTACATGTTTTTCAATGTGATTTGGTGTGTTCTATAATAATTTGTGATTTATCTTCCATCGTTTTGTAATTCATTTGACTTAAATATTCTAACCTTGCCTTAACAATATAAATTGGCCAATTTTTATAAGTAATTCAGTGCTACTTTAACCATCTTATGTTCACATGCATTACTTCTATTATTAGTCTTATATCTCTAGGGTTTTTGAAATGCAGGTACTACAAATTCCATAATAAAGACTATGATGTTTATATGCAATAATTTAGTGGGAAGGTAAGTTAAGGTAAATACATGGTATTTTTAGTTACTTTCATTTAATTTTAGCATTACTTTCTATATGTCATTTTTAGTTATCTCGATTTCATGTGTTTTTATGTTCTTTCTCAAAGTACCATCTCATATTTCATCTACATGACACATGATGAGATTAAATTGGGGAATATGTATACATAATATTTTCAACCTTTACCACTTACTAACACTCTATGTCTTGTAAGAACCCATTGAGTCTCAATCTCTCTATGTGCATGCCTTAAGGGGTATGCCAAGAAAGGGGTGGGTAGACGATTAGTGGTTCACAAGATTATTATCACTTTTTCCACTTGTTATCTACACACTTGTCTCTTAAAAACCATTCCCTTAAGATTTGTCTCCTATTTTGTACCCTCATCTAGTCATTTACCATATTTATTAGCCATTTCCATAACCTAAAACCCTTTCTAATAGTTTACATGGCTATCTCAGCTAGGTCAACCTAATATTGATATTTACAAAACTTGCTAGGATTTATGTCAACCATGTCTGACATGGTTCATAATCTAGTTGTGTTTTTTCAATTTCAATACTAGGTCATCTAGGTTGACCTTGTTGGTATAAACTTTTAGAAGGGTTAAGGGCTAGATTTGCCTATATAAACACATTTATTTCCATCATTTATCCTGATGAGAATAAAAAGTAGGATAAATTATGCATATGCTTATCCACCATTGTACTTGTAGAGCAAGCTTAAGGTTTCATACTTTCTTTGGAGATATAGATATTGTCTTATGTATAAGCCTTTTGGATTAATTGATAGGTTGTGTATCCTAGAGATGATTTATCCTTTTCATAATTACAGACCATAACAACCTCTTGTGAAGCAGCTTAGCCAAGGGAGAGATTGAGGCTCTGTGATTTCGTCTTCAAAGTTAAGTATTCCTAAATTTGTTTCTTCCTTTGTAAGAGTAGATAAAAATGCACTTGCACTTCTCTTCCATTTATTATGATCCCATTATTATTATTATTATTATTATTATTATTATTATTATTATTATTATTATTATTATTATTATTACCTCTACTTTATACCACAAGATTTCATGAGCACTAGATTAGATTTTGATTTAAATGTTATTAGTATAGTGAATATGAAAACATATGACCTAATAGGGTTATTACATAGTTTTACTTGAGTGGAGGCTTTGGAACCCTACCTAGTGATATTATTATGCTAAGAGATCCCTTAATTATGTCTAGTAGATTGATGATGGTCATGATCCTAATTATATAATGTGTTCCCAATTGGAAGTGTAAGTAGGATGTATCTTCTTCAAGCTAGGATTGATTTGTAGATCTAATACATTTTTTATTGCATACACCATGGGCTCCAAAAAATACCCAATACATCTAGATTAACAATCTAAGAAAATGATTCTTTTTGGAATCATAATATTTTATGAAAGGAACTAAAAATAATTCTATGTATTAAAATACATTTGTCAAATATTTTAGAAATTTTAGGACGTCAACCCATTATAAATTCAAAATAAAGAAGTTAGTTTAGTTGTTGGCAGAATTGACACTATTGATTTTGATACTAAGATTGTTATCCATGAACGACCAAATCATTTTGAAGGTTAAATGGAGGATATGAATGGAAGGAGTTTTATTGATTAAATTTAAATGAATCACCTCTGAAGGGATTATGAGAGGGTCTGTATTCAAAATGTTGTCCTATGTGAAATAGTTGTAGTTGTAGGTCAGTGATGGAAAAAATAGGTTGACTTTGTGGTACTTCTAAGTAAATTTAGATATCCATGTCAGGTTGTCTATAAGGAAGTGTTTATATTAAATTACTAGTGGTCATAGTGTCAAAATAAATAGACATATTTATGTTGGGAAGTTGAATAGGAATGGCTAGAGGGAGAGGCCCAGAAAAAGCCACAGTATAGGCATAAGTTGAGGCAACCCTAAAAATAGATATCAAAGGATAAATAAGAATGTCATTTCTTAAAGTTTACAAAGATTTTTTTTTGAAATCTTATTTAAATATTACATATTTTAGTAAAGAATGAAAAATAAAATTTTCTTTAAAGAAGTTGAGTTTGAGTTGAATCTCTTTGTTCCTATACATAAAAGTTATGAAAATTTTATGAAACTACAATAGAAGCTGTCATTATAGTTACATATGAATGGATTCATAATCATGTTGTTTTTTCATGATGATGATATGAAGAAAAATCAATATTCAGCCATGAAGGATGTTGCATTCTCAAATTGAAATAAAAAACACCATTGTCATTTCCTCATCCTAGAAGGATCGATTCTTATAAATTTAAATGAAAAATAAATAATAAAATGAGGTTCTAGGCTCAATTATTGTAAATTCAAATCAGTAATAAATAATAAAAGGAAGTTGTATATTAAAAATAAATGAGCACACACAAAGTGTACTTATTTGTATTACTCGGGGTGAGAAATATCATGTACTCATGTGTAAGGAAGATTTGACGTTAAATTTTTGGTAGTTTGATGGTCAAAAGGAAGAGTCATATTCCATTCAAATCCTTCAAACTAACTAGGCATAAGAAAAGGCCACCCTGTAAATAGAAAATAACGTTTACAATGATCTAACTCTGATATATATTTTAGTAATTGTCTTAAAATATTTCATATTTTAGAAAATTTGTAAAAATTGAAAAATAAAATATTATTTTGGAAATAAATTAAATAAAAAAAATAAAACACTTCAAAACAAAGATAGAATAAGAAGAACTTAGAGTTAATTATGTAAGCATTTATAACCAGAAAACCAGAAATTTTAAAATAGTAAAAAATAAAAATGTTTTTTCAACTCATTCTTTTTAAAATTAAAGACTAACTATAATATATAAATAAAAAATATATGTAAACATACCTCTTTATAAATAAATAAATAATTTAAATAATAAAAATAAAAATAAATTAAATGAAAAAAATTAAATTTATTTTCAACCTTTTATAATTTTATTATTCTAAAAATCACTTTATTATATATTAAATAATTTTAATTGTATGTTAATTAATTTTAAATCATGTGTTTAATTACTTCAAACAAAACTTTCTATTAAATCAAATAATACAAATTGAGTTTTTTAGAAAAAAATAATCAGACCCAGAAAATGTATTTCTCCTTATACCTCTATCGAGAATGGACATGTATTGAATCAAAAAAATTGTTTTCCAACCATCTAAAATTGTAATAAATCGCATGTCACACAACTATGTCATGTTTGTAACCAATCCTAGGATTTTAACACCTTTTGAATCCAATGGCACTGTTCTTTTTTCATTTAAAAACCTTGGCAATAAAAATCTATATGGATTTTATAGAAATGTAACCAAAGACTTCAAAAGAACTGAGATCATGAATAATAGAAAGAAGGATGTATAATGCAAGCGAGATCACAATAGAATCCATGACATTTACTATACCATCACCATTTTGATACCATGTTTGAGTGGACAACACTTTAGGATTAGGACTCTATAGGATCAAATATTTTAAGGTTAATCTATATCTATTAGTTAAATCATGAAAATATGAAAGGAAGAAACTCAAAAATGTCCAAAATCATTTAAATACAATAACAAGAACCTATTTAGTTATATATTAATTATGCAAATATCTTTTAAAAATATACATATATAGGTGGAATATAGATGTGTCCTCACATTCTCGTGAATGTGGGATTATTTTCTACTCTAACCTTTGTTAAACACCTATGTGACACCTAAATAGGATAACTAGACCATGTAGGTAAAACTAAATCATGGAAAGAATATAAAACCAAAATATTCAATAATTTTAACCATCAATAAAGTGTTTAAGAAATTATCTCGGCATAGATTAGATCCCTTTTTATGATTTTTTTTTTTGAAATGTAATTTAACATTGTAGAACATTTTTTTATAGGGTTGAATCATATGATGTTCCATAATACATCAATATATCACACATCATAGACAATTAACCTAAATAACCAACAAGAATAGTTTTTATTTCACTAAATGGATCTTTTTTATGTTTTAAAAAAGATTTTCTTAAATGTTAATCAATTTGTGTCAATAAATTTTTCCAGGTATGGAACTTATTTCATTGATTATAATGTGTTCTATATATTTCAAATATTTTTGTAGTAATATAATTGGTTTCCCTTCTAACGTGTTCATTTCACTTCTAGGCATATGAAGGCATGAATGGATTGTTGAAGCATTAATATGAAAAACTCCAATACCTTTTTTTGAAAACAATAGGAATGTTGAATTACTATTAATTATTAGTGAATTCAATATAAATCTTATTTTTTATAAGATATGATATTTTTACCAAAAGTACATTGAATAATCATTTTCAATGAATCCATTTTAGCATGTTGCTTGTACTAATGCAAAATAATATTAGAATACCTTTTTTTAAAAAAAAAATTATATATACTATATTAAAATTAGATGCATTATTAGAATGCAAATAATATATTTGGTATTTTATTAGATTATTTTTCATAAATGAAATTTATATTTCCTCCATGGAATACAAAAGATTAATATAATCCTAATTATTATGTATATAAAAATTAAGATGACAAAGTATATTAATTTTATTAAATTCAATATAATTTCTAAGGTGTAGTTTAAAAAAACTCTACCACTCATTATGTTATTTAAAATTATGATGAAGAATGTCATCATCTAGAAAAAAATATTTGTTATATCGTTTACAATGAATGTGCCATCAGTGGTAGGAATTTTTTATACATTTTTAAAATATCATGACTTTTTTGGTATGAAAAAAACGTCTACAATAATTTTATGAATAACTATGTAAAAGATATGTTTACTCCAATAGAACAATGCATTAGTATTTTATTTTTAAATAACTATAAATAACCTAGGGAAGACATGAATAACAACTCATGAATGAAAAAAATGAAGGAAAAGTACAAAAAATCACGAAGCATGATCAAATTAAAGAATACCATATACAAGGAACACAACAGGATTAGATTTTTACTGCATGTGATCTGATTATGTGAAACTAGAAAGTAACTAGAGTTGACTAAAAAATCTAACCATGATTGTGAATATAAAAACTGAGTATAAATGCTCAGGTTCATGAACATTGGGAAGAGAGTAAGATCGATTCACATAATTCTCCCCCACAAGTTGATTTTGGCTTATGTAATAAATTGAGGAATAAACATCTATAGCTACCTAAAAAACATCTATGTGTGTAAAAATTACCTTCAGATGTGCATGAATGACATGAAAATAATTTTTTCCAACTTTAAACCCTAATATGACTTATAATTTTTGAATCACTACAAAGATAAAAATAGAATAGAATGGATTGAGA
>JARHVA010004646.1:270000-277500 GCA_037957365.1 Torreya grandis | reverse complement strand
TCGAATCATACCAATGCCAAATTACACATAAAGAAATTGATGTGCTGATACTAATTTGTCCTCTTGTCCAGATAAGAAAATTGAGAATGCAAATACGTAAGATATTTTATAAACTACTTCTATCCATTGTAATTGTGACAATGTTTATAAACATCTATGCAAACTAATAGTTTGTTATTTTTCAGATTAATACACTTGCTTTCTAAGATGATGATGAAATTGTGTAATATTAACGTGATTTTGCATTGTGAATATTTAATGGATAGTAGAGGTTTGCTTTTTAAGGTATATGAATTAGTTTTTCTTCATATTCCTTATTAAACACTTTCCCATGGGCAAAAGTGCTAAACACAAGGAGTCTTTAACCATTGAAAATTGAAATCAATGTTTATGTGCCAATAACATATAGCTTCCATGTGCACATGTGTGAAAACATATCTATTAATTTAAAATATGAACTTTGTTTTTACAAAAGATATGGGAACTTGAATACATTTACATTGGAATTCTACAGTTATGCACTTTTTATCCACATGACATTTTTAAAATAATAATCGACTATTTTTAAATGGAAAAGATGTATGCAGGTAAAATATTGAATGCACCTTTATTGAATACCCTATACCCGGACAATGTTAAGTACATTACATAATAATTTTCAGTATTATTTTATTCAATTATTTGATCCATTTCCTTCAACATTGATTTACATTCATTATTGATAGCCAACATTCTCTACAATGTTTTAACACTTCTTGATCAAGTTGGCTTCTATTTGCATTGCATTATACTAAACTACATGTGATGGTGGATGGCCCTAGCCATTGACTAAAACTAAGGATTGGACACAATGACTAGGACCTACACAACTATGGGAGCCTCTCTCTATGACACTTAAAACACCAATAATTCATAATATCTTTAATGTGTATTGATATGTAATGGAGGAGAAAAAAATATATATATACATAAATTGTTCTAGCTTTAGATAATAATAAAATAAAGAATTATAATTTCCAAGCCCAGATACACTTCTTATAAAGATGTTTTAAGTGTAATATGTAATCTAATTACATGCACATATATTCATTATATCATTTTCTTTTAGTATCATAAATAACTTATTATAATGGTGTTTTATAATCATAGAGAAATGGGGAAGTGAATAAAGACTAATGGAAAGTTAGTTGAAAAGGTTTGTAAAAACTATTACTTTTTTAAGTATACACTACATCATTTCAATCAATGCGAGCGATATAATTAAAAATAAGAAACAATTTTACTTTTTTTTGGATTTCATGAATATAATGGCAATATCAATGGTTTTACTTGTTTACCATGGTTTTAGTATTTAAGGAGGTTGCCTACATTATGTTTGGCAATAGTTACCATGACTACCAAAGTTCTGGATATATCATTTCATCAGTTTGAAAAGTTGCTTGTTGTTTAACAATAGATTGGCGAATACCAAAAAAGCTCTGCCCAGTCTGCCCAGTTCATTACAGCATTGCAGCTAGTAGTGCTATGTTTTAGTCTCTGCCCACTTCATTACAGCACCAAAAGATCTGCCCAATTTGTTACAGCTATTTAAACATTGAAGCTCTGTGTTATCAATATAAAAGCATTTTGTTTTGTTTTGTCTGAAATCATTTGATGTTATCTTTTATTACTTTCATTGTTTTTTTCTAACAAGGTTTTGGTCTGTTGATTGTTTGTTATAACAGAATAATGAACGTGAGTTTCCTTCAAAACCTGTCCTGCTTCCATAAAGACAGCAAGGAGTAAAAGGAATATTCCGATGCAACGGAGGTTGAAGATTGGAATTGAAGAAAGAAAACAAATAGTCGCTTCTTCTTCCTGGCTCTCGGACATTGATCGGTCTTGCCATTCTTCAATGAAGGTTAGAATTGAAAGAAGAAAACACATAATTGCCATTCTTCAATGAATGTTGGAATTGGAGGAAGAAAACACATAATTGCTTCCTCTTCCTGCCTATCGATTGATCGGTCTTACCATTCTTAAAAATTAAAATAAATAAAATGAACTAAATAACCGAATTTCAAAATTAAAATAAATAAAATAAAATAATAAATAATGAAAATGATACTTTATATTATAAAATAAAGAACGCATATAAGTATACCATTCATCAAAATTTAATTAAATTAATTAAAATAAAATAACAAATAAAAAAATAATATTATATTTTAAAAATAAAAAACATACTTAAACATCATGTTATTCAAAATATAAATAAAATAATTAAAAAAAATAACAAACAAATAAAATATAATTACATATTAAAAAATACAGAATACACTTAAGCATGCCGCGTTTGTATTAGTCACGGAAACGGTGAACGGACTGCAAGTCAAACAATCATGCAAACAATCATTTGTGTAATCTTGAATAATCCGTTGGGAGAGATTAGTAGACATGCATATTTCATAAATATTTGATATTTTGATTTTACTTTTTAATCAAGAAGAATGGATCGATTTATGTAGCAGAAGCACACAATTTTATTTTTGGCTGCTCTGAATTTTCGGATTGGCTGTGAATGATTTATATTGTTTTCTTAATCAGTAGTTTACTTAATATATATATAAATCTTCCCTCTTCATAATTTTCCCAACTTTTTTCTGTTGGATTCATATGTAGATTCATCAAAATATAATATTATCTGTGCAATTTGCATTAAAACTAAAAGAAAAATCACTAAAACTGCAATCGCAAATTTTCCCTCAAATTTCGCCCAGCGATAGACAATATTTTATATTCCAAATCTTTAAAGAAAATGAAAAACCAGTACAAGTAAACTGAAATGAATGAAACTGCAGTTACAATTTCCTCAGTTTACATCTAAAGAATTGCGCTGTATAGGATAACAATTTTATTAAAACAGAAAATTAAGTTTTGGTGCTTTTGCCTCTCCGATGGAGATTCCCATGTCCTTCAATAGCCATAAAATCTGCATCGATATTCTCTAGCCATGGCCTCGCAACTGTTGAACCTTCGCTCGAACTGAAATTCAGTTAAGATAATTTCCATAGGAGAACTCAAAGAATTCGACGAGGTATTACGATTTTTTGACGATCAAGGACAGAAGCAAAGACTTAGGTCATGTAGATTTGACGGCAGGCGGGGTTTTCTCTTACAATTTAATTGTGCTGTCTCCCGTCATTTTTCGGTCTTTGTGACGGGACGATATTGCCTGCAAATAATGGTGGAGAATATCAAAACCTTTTAGTTAATTAGAATCTGGTTTTCTGATACTGCAACTACAAATATAATTGTACGTGTTACTGAGATTTTTTTAAATTTAGAATCTGCTTTTATGATACTGTAACTACAAATATAATAATAAGTATTACTGAGATTTTTTAGGAGTAATATACACTGAAATAGTCTCATTGATTTCAAAAATTGTAAAATTTATGCTGGCATAGAAAATTTAGGAAATTGGTATGTAAAACTAAATTAAAAACATATTTATAGAATTCATTTTATTGGTTGTAAAGTGCATAAAATTTCTCTTAGTTGCTACAACTTCTTACCTCCAGCTACTACCCATCTATAAAAATCTTTCTCCAATGCATCTTCTGCTCCTATTCTTTAGGAAAAGATTCAATATTTTATAATTCACTAGATTTACACTTATATGGGGCCACATGCAATTGAAAAATAATTACAGTTACCCCATCCATGAGACCACGCTCTTAGTGTCCACTTCTAAGTGCTTAATTTATAAGTGAGCAAGGGCTAAGTGTGAGGATATGTGCCCCCCTTAATTTATTTGATTGATGGGGGAGTGACATCATCCAAAATATGACTACCTTTTGCATATGAACATTGTTACATTTTAGTACATTAAATTTGATGTCTTTTCTCAATTCACATAATCCAAACGAACAAGTCATTTAGGTCAATAAACATACACATGGTTCATTTGAACAATCCACACAATTACAGCTGCAAGGTACGATGTAGTCGAACATGGATACAGTGGCACACACAAAAAGTGGGTACAGTCTAATCCGGGTACAATAAACTTGCATGCAAGTTGACTAGAGTAAACCAGAGGTCAGCCAAGTATAATTAGGACTACAATTGAGTAGGTCAATCATAAAAAAAAGACTAAAAAATTATTGAATTACCAAAACTGCTTAAAAACTGATGAAATGCCAAACCTGCACATAAAACCTTAGATCTACATAAAACTATATAACTTTATCAAAAATCAAATAATACCTATTGAGGTTTTTGAAAAAAATAGTAAAACCCAAAAACTATTTTTTGCTTATACAACCATCTAGTATGGATGTGTATGAAATCCAAAAATTTGTTTACAAACCATATAAAGCTATAAAAGAATGGCATGTCATAAAACTATGTCATGTTTGGAACCAATCCTAGTGTTTTGGCACTTTCTAAATCCAATGACACTATTATTTTTAATCTAGAGACCCTAATAGTACAAATATGCATGGACTTTCTAGAAAGAAAACCAAACCCTTCAAAAGAACTAAGATCATGAAGAACACTAAGAGCTAGAATGCAAGCAAGATCACAATAGAATCCATGGAATCTACTATAACATCACCATTATGATACCATTTTTTAGTAGATTACACATGAGGATTGGGACTAGATAGGACCAAATATATGAAGGTTAATCTATACGTAGTAGTTAAATCATTAACATATGAGAGGAAAAAACTCCACAATGTGCAAAAGTATTCACATACAATAACATGAACCTAGTTGGTTATATATATATATATATATATATATATATATATATATATATATATATATATATATGAGGAATATGGACATGTCCTCACGTCTTTGTGAATGTGAGATTATCTTCCCCAATGACTTTTTGTAAACACCTGTAAGATAACTATACCATATATATAGGTGGGATATAGACATGTCCTCACATCTTTGTGAATGTGAGATTATCTTCCCTAATGACTTTTTGTAAACACCTATGTGACACTTAAATAAGATAACTATACCATGTAGATAAAACTAAAAGATGGGAAAAATCCTACACCAACATGTTCAAAAATTGTAACCTTCAGTAAAGGATTTGAGAAATTATCATCGCATAGATTAGATCCTTTTTATAAAAAAAATGTTTGCAATGTAATTTAACATTGTTGAACATTTTTTACAGGGTTGAATCATATGGTCTTCCATAATACATCAATGTATCACACACAACAAATAATTAACCTAACCCACCAAGTAGAATAATTTTTCTTGCACTAAATGGATCATTTTTGTGTTAAGAAAAAGCTTCTCTTAAATGTTGATCAATTTGTGTCAATAAATTTGGCCCTATGAAACTCATTTCATCAATTATAATTTGTTGTATATATTGTAAATATTTTTATTAGTATATAATTTGTTTTGCTTCCAATGTGTTCATTTCATTTATAGGCATATGAATGCATGAATGGATTATTGAAGCATTAATATGAAACATTGAAATACCTTTTCTGAAAGCAACAGGAATGTTGAATTACTATGAGTTGTGAATGAAATACAAATCTTTTTTTTTTTTAATATATGCTTTTGTTGTACCACAAGTACATTGAATAATCATTCTCAATGAAGCCATTGTAGCATGTTGATTGTGTTGATGCAAAATAATATTAAAATATATTTTAAAAAAAATTTATAGATAATGCATTAAAATTAGATGAATTAGTTGAAAGGGAATCATATATTTGGTATCTTAATTGATTTTGTTTCATAAATGAAATTTCTATTTACTTCACATAATATGAAATATTAGTATCATCCTAATTATGATGTATATAAAAGTTAAGATGATAACATATATTAATTTTATTAAATTGAATATAATTTATAAGGTGTAGCTAGAACAAAAACTACCATTCATTGTGTTATTTAAAATTATGATGAATAATGTCATCATATATAAAAAAAATCATTCTTATATCCTTTACAACGAATGTGCCATCGGTGGTAAGATTTTTTTAAGATTTTTAAAATATCATTACTTTTTCGGTAGAAAGGAAATTGTCTACAATAATTTTATGAATCACTATGTAAAAGATATGTTTGATCCAATCAAACAATGCATAAGTAGAATTATATTTTTTAAAGAATTAAAAATATATTAGGGAAGACATGAATAACAACTTTTGAATAAACAAAGATGAAGGAAAACTATAAAAAATCACAAAGCATGATCAAATGAAAGAATGCCATGTGTAAACAATACAAAAGGATTAGTTTTTTACTATATTTTATTCGATTATGTCAAACTACAAAGTGAATAGAACTGACTAACAAATGTAACTATGATTGTGAATACTGAAACTAGGACTATAAATGCTCAGGTTCATGAACATTAGAAAGAGGGCATGATTGATTGACGCTATTATCCCCCACAAGTTGATTTAGTATTTCAAAAAAAAAAAAAAAAAAATTATCTATACATACTTGAAAATCACCTTTGTGTGTAAAACATTACCTTTAGATGCACACAAATTATTCTTCCAAGTTTAAACAATAATAGGAATTATAATAGTTTAAATACTATAAAGATAAAATCAAATTATAATGGATTGGTATAATCCCAACAACCCTAGCCATAACTAATCATTGCCTATGTATCTAATACTCTAAAAAGGGAAATGAATCCCACATATATCTCTCACTTAGATTTCATTTTGAAATTGTGTTCCTATATATATATATATATATATATATATATATATATATATATATATATATATATATATATATATATATATATATATATATATATGTGGGGTGTGTCATAATTGTGTTCCTATATATATATATATATATATGGTGTGTCATAATGTCTTTCTTTGAATTTGCTAAGGACTGATTGAAGTTATTTGAATTAGATTAGACAAAAATATGTAAGCTTTTCTTAATGTGAAGTAGTGTAAGTGTGTTTCAATATTTAAATTTTAAAGTCGTAGAATAACTGACTTAGCTATGACATTATAGCAATCAAAAAATGAAAAAACACACTCTACTTATCCTAAAAGTATGGACCAACCTATAAGGAAGGATCCAAATTTAGAAATTAACCATTGCTAAGGTGAAAGTTGGGATGGACCCATATAGGACAAAACTAATTGTCACTATTGACCCACACTATTGAATCTTGTCGTACTATGAAACATGTGAAATTTAGAATCTAAGATGTTCATACCAATGTTTAAAGGGTTTATCAATGGTTAATAATATTTATGTTAAATGTAATATAGTAGCTTTGAAAGTGATAGGTCCATATAGTTACATTAGATAGAGTGAGGTGCTGAAATAGGTCTATATTAAGTGACCAAGATAATTAAAGTAAAAGTAGACCAAAATTTACATTATCAGGTATTTGTGTCAAAATTTAAATGAATGCAATATCATTAAATAATTCATTATTTTATTTTATTTTATTTCACTAAAAATATTTTAAAAGAGAAATTT
>JARHVA010004646.1:245000-265000 GCA_037957365.1 Torreya grandis | reverse complement strand
AGCCATGCTTGACATAATCCATTATCTAGTTATATTTTTGTCAATTTTAATACTAGGTTGACAAGGTCAACCTTGTTAGCCAAAACTTTTAGAAGGGTTTAGGGTTAGATCTGACTATATAAAGACATTTATTTCCATCGTTTATCATGAAGAGAAGAATAATTAATATATATTATGCATTTTTTATCCACCATTCTATTTGAGGAGAAAACTTAGGGTTTCATATTTTCTTTGGAGATATGGATCTTATCTTATGGAGAAGTCTTTTGGATGCATTGATAAGTTGTGTGGCCTAGAGTTGATTTATCCTTCCCATATTTACATACTATGAAAACATATTTCAAAACAACTTGGCCAAGGGAGATATTGAGTCTCGATGAGTTCATCTTCAAAGATAAGTAGTCCTAACTTTGTTCCTCCTTCGTAATAGTAGATAGATATGTACTTAAACTTCTCTTCCATGCATTAGGATTTCATATACATTAATGTAATTATATGTCTTCTTTGCATCTCTAATTTTATTATTTATTACACCCACTTTATGTGAAAATATTTTGTGACCACTAGATTATATTTTTCTTAACTTGTTATTAGTATAGTGAATATGAAAACATAGGACCTAGTTAGGTTTGTTTCATATTTTTACTTGACTGGATGATTTAGAACTATCCCTCGTGATATTATTATTATCACATATCCCTTAATTAGGTCTAGAATATTGATATTAGTCATGACCTTGATTATCTAATATATCCTCAATTAGAAGTGTATGTAGGATCTATCTTCTCCAAGCTGTGATTGATTTTTAGATATGATGTATTTCTTATGTATACATTCTAGTGAACTTGATGTGAATGTAACCCTTATAGGTTTTATTTCACTTTTTTCATTTATAGCATTTCATTATTTTTATATATTTGCATTACTAGGTAGACTAGGTCAGTATAGTTTTAACATTTATGCAAAGGTTTAATACACAATCATATTAGAATCACTATTTTATTTTTATGCAAGTCTTCATCAGATATAGGTTACTAAATCAGACATGTTGACATAATTCTCTTATTCAATTTTAGATAAAAAAATAAGTCATGCAGGTTGACTTAGACTTCCAGTCAGTATCCAGATAACAAACTAAGTCATGAGGATCAACTTAGTCTTCCAATCAACATCTAAATAAATAAAGTTAACCAAGTGAACTTAGTCTTCTAGTCATGATCTAGATAACAAACTATGTAGTGTAGTTTGACTTAGTATACTAGTCAGCATTTAGATAATAAACCAAGTTGACTAGGTTGAATTAGTCATCTTAACAATATTCAACAAACAAGGGTTCATATAACTAGGTCAACCCATTAGTCTTAGTTGGGAGAACATGAAAACATTTTCCAAGGCACTCTACCAAAAAAATTTCAATCATAATCATCTTCCAACCCACCAAGGTTCCTCTCTTTCTCTCTCTTTCAATTCAATACTTCATCACAGTCCTAATTTTCCGTGTTTGTAGTCTTTAAAACTACAATATTACAAAAAACTAAGTTGACCTATTCAACTTAATTATGTATTCTATCTTTTATCTAAAAGACTAAGTCAACATGGTCGACTTAATTTTCAAGGACTATTGCTTCTATAGAATAGTAGTGACTTAGTCAATGATGTTTTATAATATTTTCATACAGTGTCATATGAACCAACTTTGTACCATTCTTAATTTAGGAAGTAATAACTATATGCTAGTAATTAATTCACACTTTTACTTCTAGTTATTTGCATGATTATAGTAGCTTACACAATCTAATTAGGTGGTTTGTCAATATACTATTTAGTTGTATTATTTTATCTTTTTTCAAATGATATAAAATCACACAATACTCAAAATGCATTTAACATTTGTCTTCTGAAAGCCTACCTACTTGGATTTCATCACAAGAGGGAAGCTGACTTGATTTTTTGGCCAAGTATAAACATGTTTAATGATATATATTGGAAAAGCACCCTACACCCTTATCTTTTTAATATTATGAAGTGAGGTGGTAGGACCTAATGCCAAGACATTATCATTGCCAACATAGGCCCCTTTCATAAAAAATGTCATAAAACCATCCATAGATTACATTCTAGTTCCCTATTTTCAACTAACTTCCCTATTAGACTTAAAACAATACTTTAAAATAATATTAAAAAACACTTAGGATTCCCATTTAGTTAGCATTTACTTTTCATTTGATGGATTTTTCTATGATCATTGAGTGTTATATTAAAAAAATTTTGCATCGATTAGTATTGTTGCATGTTTTTGTTATGTGTGCTTCAATTGGATTATTCTCATTGATGCAATTATTTGTGTGTTTGATTTAATTTATTTATTTTATTAAATTGTAAAGACTTTCCCTATTTATATCACACTATCATTCTATTTGACATAGTCTCTTACATGCTAAGTTTTCACCTATCTATGATACTAAGTCAACTTAGTCAACTTTGTATCCCTTTTGCTAGTTAGGCTATAATACTAAATCAACTTGGTCAACTCTATATCCTTATCTTCCTTCTATCTAGTATTACTAAGTTAACCTAATCAACTTAGTACATTTTGGCTAATACTATTGTGTGTGGTTATCTATTATTATTTCATATTGATCTTATCTTTTTAGACTTCACTTATTCAATAACATTACATAATTAAAGATTTATTTCAGAACCTCACATATTTTATAATTTTAGATGAAACTACTCACTTTCATCCTTCATATTTTCTTAATCCAAAACCAATAACTACATAATGTAATGTAGTTGAGGTCCTTTCTAGTCCTCCTCCCAATAATAGTGTTGGAAATCTCCCACCCAATACCCTTCATCCCACCAACACTAATGATCCCCTTTATAATAAGACTAATACCCCACCTTCAAATACTAATGCAAGAATTGACACAACTCAAATTCTTGCCCAAATAGTTGAATAAATGAACATCATGTAAATAACTAATCATTCCCAACTGATGTAAATGCAACATTATTTATTACACATGACAAGTCAGCCACCACAACTTATTAGGCCTCAACCAAATAATTTTTTAACCCTGCTCTTAAATATGACAATGGAAATCTCATCCGTCAAACTCCAATTAATAACAAAATACTTTAGCATCTTCAAAATGAACCTTCATCTCCATTCATTACATCCATAGACATTTTAAATATTTCTCCAACTATCACATATGATGGAACTAAAGAACCTACTATCATTTTAAGTATTTTGTTAATCTCTTTAATAAATGGGTCCAAAATATCACCTTTTCTACCACCAAACTCTTATCCAAAACCTTTATTGGTGATGTAATTGAATGGTACAACTAACCTCCTAGACTTTCCATCTCCCAATTAGAGAATTTATTCAATGCTATAGTGAAGGAATTCCAACATGATGACCTTCCTAAAAATTACCTTGGCCATTTCTTCAATACCAAACAACTTCCTAATGAATTTGCTCATGCTTTCATCAAATAATAGAAGTCTCTAGGTCACAAAGTAGACCATAACCTGAATGATGATACTCTCATAAAACTATTTTTTACTTTTCTTAAAGATCTCCTTCAATATAAAGTTACATTCATTCCCCTAAAAATTTAGAAGAAGCCTTAAACCAAGTAAAAAGGTAAGACTCTCTTATGACTCAATTCGAAACACCTCAAAGAATTACTAAATAACCTTTCCAATTATTTTCTCATAACATTGATTCATCCAAACCTCCCCAACCTTAAAATGGATCATTCAATTCAACTAGTTTTAACTCAAACCATGCTCCCTTGAGTCTATAAAAACTTAAGAATAAATTTCCACCATCTAAACCTATGAGATTTAATCCTTCCAAACCTCCTCCAAAGTGGTACAATCCTGATAAGTTTTGTTGGTGGAATGAAACTATAGGTCATTCTCATGAGTCTTGTCATGAGCTTCACCAATTTTTTATTAATTCCTTTCTTGGTATACATTTAAATATTAATATTCTAAAAAAAAAATGCTATCAAGACTATCTTCACACTTCTCAAATTCAATCTAAATAACCCCAATAAAATTAACACCAACTACCTAATGAACAAAAAAAAGTATCCCATATGTACAACTCATCTACTAATGTTGTTCAAACCACAATTGGTCCTTCTTCCTACACGAATAAGGAAAGGATAGCTAACATCAAAATATTTAAACATATTGATTTATACATTTAACCTTAACATCTTAGGTCACATGAACCAAAGGAGTAACTAGTTGAAATGCCTACTCCAAAGTATTTCTTACATGGTCCTTATTCACCTCTTTTATCTCTTTGTACCTCTCATACACATCCTTTGTCAAATTCAACTTCCCTAAAATCCAAAAAAATAAAACATTTACCTATCTCCAAATACAACTACCAACCTAATGCAAATCATTTTAATTTTTGAATGTTATCTCACTCTACCTCACATGTTGGCGCGTCTTGCAATTCTCATTCATGCATCCACATAGGGCATCTCTTGATGCTCACTCTAATTCTATAATGCATAATAACAAACAAATTATAATTCATGAAACCTTTTAAATCATATAGACATGTATTTCACATGCTTATCTTTGATATAAATATTAGCATGGATATTGTTATTTTTTTACTCATTTTTTTGTGCACTTTACTTATTTTAGTCACACTTTACGAGCATCATTATTTTCCTTTGGGTTTTTTGGTTTTCTTACACATTACATTTAGAATTTACTTTCATTTTATTTCTTATATTTTTATTTCATTTTTCTCTTTTTATGTCATTCTTTGCCTTAGTAGCTTTATGATTATTTATCCACCATTATTTATCATTCACCTCATTAGTTTTTATCTTATGAGTTAAAGCGTAATACCATAGATAGGAATAGGGTTTACTCATAAATTACCACATTAAAACATCTTTAAAATTCTTTTTGGGATAACTACTAGCTTCATTAGTGTTTGTGCTAGATTCATTTTAGGTTAGCATGGCTTCTCTAGTGACATGACTATCATAGCATGGCCCCATCCCTTTCATAACACTATTTTACCTCCTTATGATCAGTTGCAATCATATTCATCATTATATCACTTATTACATAGATGGATCTCTTATGATTCCTATATTTCCCTTATTTCTTTTCATTTGATCCTCATATCAATCAATTTTGAGATTGAACACTTACTTATAGGCATGTCTAGGAGTCTTTAGTCACCTTGGGTTTTAGGTCCTTTTCTCTAGTGACCAAGTGTAATATATGTTGTATTTTTCACCTTTTTCACCCATTTTGGTTCTCTAACTCTATACGGAGGAGGGGGAATAGAAAAAAAAAGTTAAAAACCAAATCATAAAATACAAAAAAAAAGGCAATGATTCAAAGGCAAAAAAAAATCTTAAAAGTTAGATCACACCAAAAAACATGATCTATATTTGGAAAATCTCCTATTTTATTAAAAACTCAAAATCCACAATTGGCCTCAAGATAGAGCTGAGGTCCATTGGGGGTGCACTAGGCTAGTATACTAAGGTACGAGGTCACATTATATCATATGCTATCTAGTGACACATAATTTCTCTTGTAACTACCCAATCTTCATCATAGACTTATGGATCTGTAAGGGATCTTGATGAACAGGAAACACATTATGGGAAGGTAGGTCTATTTTAATTTTCATGCATATAGAATTCATGGGTTGATCTATGTACTTTACTTATTAGCCTGAGCTTTGTGTTCTTTATTCAAAATATCTGAAGTCTTTGGTGTTGATAGTTCTTAGCCTTTCTCACCTGCCTAGTGTGTCTCATTCTCACTAAGGATGTTCACATCACCCATTTGGAACATTGAACATCACCCATTTGTAACATTGAACATCACCCATGTGGAACATCACATTCCTTAATCACATCATATTTTCTTATATTTTACTTGTTAAATATTACTTTTGGATGATATCATCTACATTATTATGCCTCTTTATTTATACTTTATGAGTTGCATTGTAAGACCTTGGATAGGACTAGGCCTTCCTAAAAAACACCTTTATACATTTGTTTACCACACCATCACATTTTCATACTAGTCATGTCATTAGGTGGTTATGTTTTCTTACATTGTATCTCAAAACAAGCACTAAGTTTGAGTTTTCATGCTTTAGAGATTTTGATTTTCATTTATTCATCATGTTCTTATTTGATTTTTGTGGACTTCACTTATCTTACATATTACATTTGGCATTATTACATGTTTCTCTTTATTTATGAGTTATTCATGTTTATCTTGCATCTTAACTTACATTTCATTTTAAGTTATTCTTGTTTTCCTTTTTTTCTTTTTTTTTTTTTTCTTTTTTTTTTCTTTTTCTTTTTCTTTTTTTTTTAATGTTTGACTGAACATGCTTATCTTACATGGGGTTACTTGTCACTTAGATATCTTTTTTCAAGTTTTCTTGTATTGATATTTCATTTATAATTCATATAACAAAGTGATTTAGTATGTTCTATATTTCTTTTTTCCACTTATGTTTTACATGCTTCCCAACGTGATTTAGTATGTTCTACATTCCTTTTTACCATTTATGTTTTACATGATTTTTAATGTGATTTAGTGTGTTATACAATCATTTCTCATTCATTTTACACCATCTTGTCATTCATTTGACTTCAATATTCTAACATTTCCTTAACAATCCTAATTTCCCATATTTTTTAAGTATTTGATTGTTACTTTAACCATCCATGTATGCACGAATTACTTCTATTATTAGGCTTATATCACTAGGGTTTCTAAAATAGAAGTACTACACCCTTTAAGATCAAAAATATGATGTTTGCATGTGATTATTTAAAAAAAAAGGAAATGAATGTATGTATATGGTATTTTTAGTTACTCTCATTTTATTTTATCATTACTTTTTGTATGTCATTTTTAGTTATCTTAGTTTTGTGTGTTTCTATGTTCTTTATCAAAGCACCATCCCCTATTGCACCTACTTAGCACATGATTATATTTGATTAGAACATATGTATACACATAATATTTTCATTTTTTACCACATACTAACACTTTTTATCTTGCAGTAACCCATCAAGTTTCAATCTCTCTGAGTGCACACCTTAAGGGGTGAATCAAGAAAGATTTGCATAGACCATTGGTACTTCAAAACATTTGTGTTCCTCTTTCCACTTTCTATCTAGACACTTGTCTCCTGAAAACCATTCCCCTAAGTTTTTTCTCCTATTTTTCACCCTCCGCTAGCCATTTACCATCTTCATTATCCATTTCCCTAACCTAAAACCCTTTTTTGTAGTTAACATGACTATGGTATAAATTTCAACTTAGTATTTTTATTTACAAATATTACTAAAAACTAAGTTAGCCATGTCTGACATAGTTCATTATCTAGTTATATTTTTATCAATTTCAATACTAGGTCAACTAGGTTGACCTTGTCAGCTAAAACTTTTGGAAGAGTTTAATATTATATTCACCTATATAAACACATTCATTTAAATAATTTATCATGAAGAGAAGAATAAATAAGATATATTGTGCATCTATTTATCCACCATTATACTTGAGGAGAAAGTTAGGGTTTCATGATTTCTTTGGAGATAAAAATCTTGTCTTGTGGAGAAGATATGTTGATGCATTGATAGGTTGTGTACCCTAGAGGTGATTTATCCATTTCATCCTTACATAATACAATAATTTCTTGCAAATCAACTTGGCTAAGGGAGTGATTAAGGATTGGTGGGTTCGTCTTCAAAGATAAGTAATCCTAACTTTGTTCCTCCATTGTAAAAGTAGATAGATATGCACTTGTACTTCTCTTCCATGAATTAATATTTTCTATACCTTATCATGAGTATACATATTCTATGCATGTTTGTCTTCATTGTCTATTATCCTCACTTTGTACCACAAGCTTTTTGGACCACTAAATTAGATTTTACTTTAATTATTATTAATATAGTGAATATGAAAACATAAGACCTAGTTAGGGTTATTGCATATTTTTCCTTGACTAGAGGCTTTGAAACCTTTCCTAGTGAAATTATTGTGGTAAGAGATCATTTAATAAGATCTAGCACATCTATAATGGTCATGACCCCAATTATCTAATGTATCCCCAATTGGAAGTGTAAGTGAGATCTATCTTCTTTGAGTTAGGATTAATTTTTAGATCTGATGCATTTTTAAGGCTTTCAAAGATACCCAATTCATGGAAATTAAAAATAAAATAAAATGATTTTTTTAATATAAAAATATTTTAATAAAGGTCCTCAAAATGTTTCTATGTATCAAAATCCTTGTGTCAAATGTTGTTGAAAGTTTACAATGTCAACCCATTAGAAATTCAAAATAGAGAAGTTAGTTTAGTTATTGGCAGAATTCAATAGATTTGTGAATTGATATTTTCTACTCTAGAAATTCTCCATGTACAAATATTCATGGTGGTTATAAATATCCAATAAAATTTTGTAATCCACCAATGTCATCCAGTCCTACCCATGCCAAATTACACATAAGAAAATTGATGTACTAATACTAATTTGTCCTCTTGTCTAGCTAGTAAAATACATAATGCAAATATGTAAGATATTTTATAAACTAATTTTATCCATTGTAATTATGATAATATTTATAAACATGTATGCAAATTGATAATTTCTTATATTTCATATTGATACACATTCTTTGTAAGATGATGATGAAATTGTGTATTATTAAGGTGATTTTGCATTGTGGATATTTTATGGATAGTAGAGGTTTACTTTTTGAAGGTATATGAATTAGTTTTTTTTACTATCCCTTATTAAACACTTTTCCAAACACAAAAGTGCTAAGCCCATTGAGTCTTTAGCCATTGATAATTTAAATCAATGTGAATGTGCCAACAACATATAGTTTCCATGCGCACATGTGTCAAAACATATCTATTACTTTAAAATTTCAACTAAGTTTTTTAAAAATAAATGGTAAATTAAATACATTTACACTGTAATTGTATATTTATGCATCTTTTTATCCACATTTGACATCTTTAAAATAATAATCCACTATTTTTAAATGGAAATGATGTATGTTGATAAAATATTGAATGCACCTTTATTGAATACCCTATACCTAGACAATCTTAGGTACCTTACATAATAATTTTTAGTATTATTTTATTCAATTATTAGATCCATTTCCATAAACGTTGATTTACATTCATTATTGATAGCCAACATTCTCTATAATGTTTAAACGCTTCTTCATCAAGTTGGCTTCTATTTGCACTATGTTATACTAAACTACATGTGTGAATGTATGGCCCTAGACATTGGTTAAAAATAAGGATTGGACACAATGACTAGCACTTACACAACTATGGGAGCCTCTCTCTATGACACTTTAAAAAACAATAATTGATAATATCTTTATTGTGCATCGATATGGAATGGATGAGATAAAAAAGATACTCAAATTGTTCTAGCTTTAGATGAAAATAAAATAAAGAATTATAATTTCCAAGCCCAGATGCACTTCTTATAAAGATATTTTAAGTGCAATATGTAATCTAATTACATGCACATATATTCATTATATCATTGTCTTTTAGTATCATAAATAACTTATCTTAATGGTGTTTTATAATCATAGAGAAATTGGGAAGTGAATAAAGCACTAATGGAAAGTTAGTTGAAAAGATTTGTAAAAACTAATATTGTTTCAAGTATGCACTATATCATTTCAATCAATGCAAGCGATATAATTTAAAATAAGAAACAATTTTTCTATTTTTGGATTTCAAGAATATAATGGCAATATCAATGGTTTTACTAGTTTACCATTTTTTAAATATTCAACTCTAGATGTCCTAGAATATAATTGGCTTAATGTTTGAACACTAGTCACCAATATCTTTAATAGGAAATGAAAATTGGTTCATGTCCAACAAGGTGGAAAAATTATTATGTCAATAGGGAGAATCTGCATAGGTAATGTGGGGTGGTAGTAGAATGCAATGTCCTTAGAGACGTTAAAAGTTAATAATTATCTCAAATTTGTATCTCTTCATAAACTTAAATTTATAATAATTATGATCAATACACTATCTATTATTCTTGAATTTTTATGGCTTGTTGAATAAAAGTGATAGAATATTAACCTTTTTTCCACTTATATGTTTAGGTTTGAGCATTATACATAGTGGCAATTTTCTTTACATTCACATTTAATATGTTTGTAGAGGACAACTAAATTGTTATAGTGTTATTAATAAAGGTAAATTGCATTATATATAATTGAGTTTAAGTGTGTCATGGTTATTTGTTGTCTCAATAGTTACAATTGTGGAAATTAGATAAGGTATATGATTGTCACTCCTTCCATATAACCATGTAGGTGTCTATTCTCTTCTTCATTAAGAAAGCCTTGCAGATGATTTATCTTAGAGATTCAAAATACACATTGTTTTAAAAAATATTTCTATGATAACTATCTTCAAAATATCAAATTACATATTTTAATACAAATCAAATTAAATCAAAAATATTATCTCTCTAATTATAATTCAAATTTTAAAAACATTATAAATTCTTCATCAAATATCTCTTTATTATGCATACTAAACAAATCATCAACTATCATCAACTATTATTCCTTTTATCTATTTATTTTAAGTATGAATAGTGAACCAACTTAAAATTCATTCCCAAAATACTCTATACAATATGGCGAATATTCAGATAACACTTGTGCATATTATTTAATCAAATATCTCTAAACAAAAACTTGATAACTTTTCTTTATTCTATTATAAAACCCACAGACGTAACGCAGGGCGCCATTGTTAGATTTTTAGACGTAGACGCGGATGAAGCGGAAAATCTAGCCAATAATATAATAGGCTGTGGTTGCATTAATTTAGACGTAGACGCGGATACTCTGCATTGGGTTCGTTATAAAGTCTGCCCCGAAAAGGAACATTACTGCAACAATTTTGACACATCAGCTTTGTAATGCTGACGTATTATACAGAAAATTTCATGGCTAGAATTCAAAACCCCATCCCACACTTTCTTCTTTTTCATACAAAGTCAGTTAAAAAGGCAACATCGATTGAAACAACAGAATACAAAGAAAAAACCTAAGAAATCGCATCTTTGATGCTTCAGAATCCATAAGCATATTCGGTGATCATATCTTCATATTTGTGTCGACCCCTTTTTCTTTGATCAGGTCTACCACAGTCTGACACACGAGCCCTTTTTCTTTGATTAGGTCTGCCACATTCTGACAGACGGCTGTTAAACGAGAAATTAGAAGAGGGCGAATTGAGTTGTGGTGGGTACTGAAATTGTGGTTGATCATCCTTCAAAACATTCTGAAAGTTTACAGAAGGAGAAACCCTCAATGTAAAATCAGTTTGTTGATCAAAATGTGGGGACTCAACCCTGGAAACATCCTGAAAGTTAACAGTAGACTGCAAATTGACATTGTGTTGATGTTGATACTGAGATTGTTGTCCATGAACCACCAAATCATTCCGACGGTTTAACGGAGGCTGCGAATATTGGAAGGAGTTCTATCCATGAAATTGCTGTGAATCAGCTGTGAAAGCATTCTGAGATGGTCTATTCTCAAATTGTTGTCGTGCGTAAAATACTTGTGGTTGTGGATCAGCGATGAAAAAAACAGGTTGACCTTGTGGCACTTCTAAGTAAATTTGGGCACCCAAGTCAGGTGGTCTGTAAGGAAGGGATGAGCTTAAATTATTGGTGGTGTGAGTGTCACAGGGAATAGCCATATTAAAGTTGGGAAGCTGACCAGACACGGCCAGAGGTAGAGGCCCAGAGAAAGCCACGGTACAGTAGCGAGGCTTACGAGGCAAGGCACAGGCTGAGGCAGCCCTGCAAATAGAGATCAGATAAACAAAAATTTCATTTCATAAAGTTTACAGCGATCTAACCATGATAATTACATATTATAGAACATATTGTAAAAAATTTGTGAAGCATGAAAGATTAAATTGTCCTTACAGAACTTGAGTTGAATCTCTATTTTTGCAGCGGTTAATATTTTCCTATTCATAACAGTTATTTCAAATTTATGAAGCCGTTAGTATTATCGTTACCTGTGAATGGAGTCAGAACCCATGTGGTGTTTTCATGACGATGCTGTGAAGGAGGTTGCATGCTCGAATTAAAAGAAGAAACACCGTTGCGGCTTCCTCTCCCTGCCCGGCCGACATTGCTCGGCACATCGATTCTTGTAAATTAAAATTAAAATGAAAATGAAATAAAGAAATTAATTTGCATATTAAAGAGAAAAAAACAAAAAAAAATAGGACGGGTCTGTATTACTCACGGTGAGAATGATCGTCTATAAGGAACATGCGAGGTTAAATTGTTGATAGTTTGAGGGTCAAAAGATAGAGCTATGTGCCAATCAGGAAGAGTCATATTCCACTAGAATCTCCAAAGTTCATCAGGTGGAATCTGAGTGTTCAAAGCAAGAGCCATATTCTTTTTCATATTATAGAAAGTTTGTAAATATTTAAAGGTGAAATATATTTTTTAAATATACAAAATAAAACATTTTTTTAAAATAAAAATAAATTATAAAGATTTCACATTAAATTATACATTATATATAATACAAAACCAAAAAATTATATATGTAAATATATTTTTCTATAATTAAATAATTAAATTATTATAAGATTATTTATATATCAATTACAATATATTGCATGTCAATATATTTTACTATAAATAAATAAATAATTATAAGATTATTTAAATAATTAAAATAATTTATATGAAAAAAATTTAAATTTATTTTCAGAT
The DNA here is from genome assembly GCA_037957365.1 of Torreya grandis. Taxonomy (NCBI): domain Eukaryota; kingdom Viridiplantae; phylum Streptophyta; class Pinopsida; order Cupressales; family Taxaceae; genus Torreya; species Torreya grandis. Next base: position 252,143 of record JARHVA010004646.1, on the reverse strand, counting down.
TTTTTATAATTTTTAAAATAAAATACTCTTCATAATGAAGGCAGAATACAAGGAAACCATAGTTAATTAAAAACTATGTATAATAAAAAACCAGAAAATATGCATGTTAATATATTTTTGTATAAATAAATTATTGTAAGATTATTTAAATACCAATTACAATACATTTATAAAATTCACATGTCAATATACTTTTCTATAAATAAATTATTATAAGATTATTTAAATATCAATTCCTATATATTTTAAAAATATGTATGTTAATATATTTTTCTATAAATAAAATATTATAAATTTATTTAAATAATAAAAATAATTTATATATTTTCAATTCCTTTATAAATTTAAAGTAATTGCATCAATTTAATTATTCTTAAATCAAAGTATCAACAATACTTAACTAACATTTTTTAAAACTTAACATACTTTTTTAAATTATTATTATTTTTTTAAAATAGTAAAAATCATACAGATAATATTTTCGAAAGATTTGAAAATTTATTTTAAGAGTTAAAATTTTCCCACCATCTTAATCCAGTAGAAATAACTGTTGGGATATGTGGCTGAAGCCACATGTAATTTAGACTACTCGGAAATATTTAACGGGGAGACCGACCTACCTGCGCTAGCTGTCTTTCCACCATTCTTCGTTTATTAACGGAAATGGTGAACGAACTCCTGGTCGTTTAAGATTCCTATGACTCTTTGTTAGTTAAATACTGTTAACTCCACAGCAACTACAATCATGCAAACAATCATGCAATTATTCATTTCCGTAATCTTGAATAATCCGTTGGGAGAGATTAGTTAGCATGTATATTTCATAAATATTTGAGTTTTTGAATTTTTTTTTAAAACCAAGAAGAATGGATCGTGTTGAATAATCCGTTGAGACAGATTAGTTAGCGTGCATATTTCATATATATTTGATTGATTTATTTATTTATTTTAATTAAGAAGAGTGGATCTTGTTGAATAATCCGTTGGGAGAGATTAGTTAGCATGCGTATTTCATAAACTTTTGATTTTTTGTTTTAATCAAGAAGAATGGATCGATTAATGTAGGAGAAGCAAGCAATTATTTTTGGCTGCTCTGAATTTTCTGATTAGTTGTGAATAATTTATATTGTTTTTAATGAATGGTTTATTTAGTATATTTAAAGATCAACCCTCTTCATAATATTCAAAAAATATAATATAATCGGAGCAATTTGCATTAAAACTACATAAAGAAAAATCAGTAGAACTGGAATCACAACTTTTCCCTCAAATTTCGCCCAGGAACAGACAATATTTATATTCCAAATCTTTAAAGAAAATGAAAAGCCAGTACAAGTACACTGAAATGAATGAACTGCGCTGACAAACTGGAGTGACAAACTTCCTCCGTTTACATCTAAAGAATTGCGCTTTATAGGATAACTATTTTATTAAAACAGAAAAGTGTGTTTTGTTGCTTTTGCCTCTCCCATGATCTTCAACAGCCATAAAATCTGCATCGACGAAGACTCTGCCACAAAATCTGCAACTGAAATTCAATTGAGATACTTAAACAGTTGAACAAGGTATTACTATTATTTAACGATGAGGGACACAAGCAAGGACTTAGGTCATGTAGATTTGACGGCCGGCGGGGTTTTCTTTTGCAATTTGATTTTGCTGTCTTACGTCAATTTTCGGGCTCTGTTAGGGGAGGATATTAACGGCAAATAATGGTGGAGAATATCAAAACCTTTTAGCTATTTATACTTTGGTTTTATGATACTCCAACCACAAAAATGGTTCTAGGTACCCCACATATTTTCTAGGAGTAGATATATAGTGAAATAGTCTTATATATTTCAAAAATTAAAAACTGTAAAGTTTATACTGACAAAGAAAATTTAAGAAATTTGAATATAAAACCAAATTACAAAGATATTTATAGAATATTTTTTATTAGTTATAAATTATTTTAAGATTAGATATGTAGTGAAATAGTCTCATGGATTTCAAAAACTGTAAAATTTACACTCGTAGAAAAAAATTAAGAAATTTGAATGTAAAACCAAATTAAAAAGATATTTATAGAATACTTTTTATTGGTTCTAAAGTGATTAAAATTTCTCTGTAGTTGCTGCAACTTCATACCCCCAACTGCTACCCATATATATAAATCATTCTCCTATGTAGTCTTTGCTCCTATTTTTAAGGAAAAGTTTCAATATTTCGCAGTTCCTTAGATTTACACTTATATGGGACCACCTGCAACTACAAAATAATTATAGTTGTCCTCTCCATAAGACCATGCTCTTATTGTCTTCTTCCAAGGGCTTAATTTATATGTGAGCAAGGGCTAAGGGTGAGGATGAGTAGCCCGCTTAATTTATTTGATTGATGGGGAAGTGACATCACCCAAAAAAACACTTCCCTCTGCACGTGAACACTTTTACGTTTAGTACATTAAATTTGATGTCTTTCCTCAACTCACATAGTCCAAACAAACAAGTCACATAGTTTAATGAGCATACACATGGGTCGTTGGAACAATCCACATAATTACAACTACAAGGTACAATGTAGTCGAACATGGATACAGTGGCACACCCAAAAAGTTAGTAAAATCTATTATGGGTACAATAAACTTGCAGGCTAGATGACTAGAGTAAACTAGAGGTCAGCTGGGTATAATTAGGGGTATAGTTGAGTAGGTTAACCACCAAAAAAATACTAAAAAATCCATCGAATTGCCAAAACTGCATAAAAATTACTGAAATGCCAACCCTAGACATAAAACCTTAGTTCTACATTAAAATGTATAAATTTATCCAAAAACAAATAATACTCATTATGTGTTTGGAAAAAAATAGTAAAACCTAGAAAATATTTTTTGCTTATACTTCCATCTAGTATGGATATGTATGAGATCTAAAAATTTGTTTTCGAACACTCTAGAATGATAAAAAATGGCATGTCACAAAATTATGTCATGTTTCAAACTGGTCCTAGGTTTTGGCATCTTCTGAGTCCAATGACACTATCTTTTTTCATCTAGAGACTGTGATAGTACAAATCTGTATGGAATTTCTACAACACAACCAAACCCTTCAAAAGAATTGAGATCATGAAGAACATGAAGAAGGAGCTAGAATGTAGTCGAGATCACAATAGAATCCATGGCATTTACTCTACCATCATCATTATGATACCATGATTGAGTTGATTACGCTTTATCCATAAATATGTAGATTTCCTACTCTAAAAATTTTACTTATTGGATCCTTATAGATAGATTATTTTTAATGTTGAAATCCAACTTGAGAAATATAATCAATTATAAAGAATGCCATTCAAGTAATAATGAACATTGTACACAAGTTGATAAATTATGTTGGCAAATGCCTACATCTACAGGTTCTCTAAATGATGAACTAATTCATTATAAAAGTTTGTTTATAACTATAATTTAAAACATACAAAATTATAATGAATATGTCATGAACTCAATTACCAATCAATCTTGTAGATACCCAAAATAGTCTTGGAAGGCTTGCACAATGTTTTAGCATGGCCTCCCTAATTCACACCTTCCTATTCACTTCTTCTTTGTTGCATGACCTCCAAGAACCTCTACACATAGCTAAGTCAAAATACGCATCAGTGATCAGCTTCGTAAAACAATCCTTCTCCATATCCTCCAAGTAGTGCTAACCCTTCCAATAAAGCTATTATTAAAATACTTGGCTTAATAACACCCTGCAAATAATAGATAATCAGAGCTTTTGTAGACCTGTACAATGATCCTCCAGTGATTTAGCTATGGTTCTTGGCTCTCACTCTAGTTTTAGCTCTGGCTCTACTTGATTATTCTCAACTATTTTGTGTTGTTCTTCCTAGTTTGATTTTGATTTCAGATGAACCCTCTAGTCCCTTTATATAGGTTAACAGGTCCAAAAAAGATGGGCTTAGATGATTATCTATTTACAAATTTAAATAAAATTCATAATTATTATAAGACCTATTTGAATGGGACTAACAATTATCCCATTCTATCATGGGAGTAAAATATAAATCCTTGCGATGTTTTATATGGCCTTTACAATATTTTTGGGATTGAACATTATCCCCCAACTTATCTGATATATATGGGATTCACCATTATTTATGCCTTTAAATAAGACTCATAGCGAGATGGAAAAATAGTAATTTATTTATGCTCCACATTTTGAATATTCTATGACATGTGTCACTTGAATATTTGTCCATATTTTCAATACTAATTTGTCCATGTGATAAAATTTAATTGGTCCATGTTGCCACATCATCACTTTTACCAAGTTTTACCATAACTTTGATTGGCCATATCTTCCGCTTATAGACTCAGAATTGGTAAATTCAAAATGCATAAAAAAGCTTGTGGTGATTTATATGCCATAGAAATAGTTTTAAAACACTCCAAGACCATTAATTTATCTATTTTGACCAACTTTGATCAATGATAACTGGAGCATATGATGTTCATCTTTTGCATTCCAATAGTTACTGGAAAGATCTTGATGATCTCTACATAATGAAACATATTTAAAGAAAACTAAGAAACATATTATAATATTCTCTAAATCACGCCTCCCCAATAAGACCCTTTTGGTCTTTGAAAGGAGAATAACCCACTAAATTTTCTAAATGGCTCTCTGCATCACACCAAAATATAGAAACTAGAATATATCATAGTGGTTAAGGTTGACAAATGTATTGTAATGCCAAAAATATCACAATAAATTGATTATTTTAAATAGACATAAAATGTTTTCCAAAGAGGTAATGTCTAATTGAACTCATGTGAATTAGTCAATATTGTAACTACAAAATTAGGTTGGTATGAAATAGATAACTAAATTCCAAACATAAGTGAGTGTCTATTGACCCCATGAAAATTTTAATCATGAAAAAATATCACTACAAACTTCACTACAAAATAGCAAGGTAATGCCTCAAAAATCAAACTATAAAATACCTACCACGAGTTAGACTTAATCGCTAAAACTACATGTGAGTGATTATTCTTCCAAATATCATGATCTAAAATGGCGAAACTACTATCACTGCAAAATATCACTTGGTTTAACTATAAACATGCTTTTTAGTGTAATCAACATGTACTCTGATGTTGTAACCATATTTATAAATCACATTTATTGCCCACATGGGTCTTATACCAATGTGCATACAATGATTAGATACATACATTAAAAGAAGACACTTCATAAATGGATGTCCACATACATCCATAAACAATAATGCTTTAGTTAAGTACTACTCACCATAGAAGCACCTTTCATGTTGATGCCACTTTGTCTCCCTCTTAGAAATACACCTCAAATCATGGCCATACTGATGATGCCTATCAACATGTCTATTGCTATAAACTTCACAATGGAGTTACCTAAAATGTGAGAAAAATTAAGCACGGTAAACTTGTCACATAATTATCCTCTTTTGGTTACCCTAAATATATTTAAAACTAAAACATGAGCTAATTTACATTTCTTCAATCATCAAAAATACCAAAGATGATTTGAAAAATTTGCATGTTAATCTATAATTCCAACTATGAAAACATAAAACTATGTAACTTCTTACCAACCCATTTTATCAGATTATCCCATTTAAGTGGTTTTATTTCCTTAGTAGATACCTAGGTCAACTCATCAACTGATGGTAGATTAATAAATTCATTTACCTTTACAACATGTTTATATTCCATCTTTGTCTTATTATTTTGAGATGGATGAAGTCTCCAACACTGCTCAACTCGATGCCCATTCACATGACATTGAGCACAAAACTTCCTCTTGGCCTTCTTCCTTGATGAGGAGTCACATTTTCCATTTCTTGCCTTTAAATGATGAGATTGGGCTTTAGCAGCTACCTTATTTCTACTGATAGGCATCAAATTCTTTAGTAATGAATTTCTCTTCAAAAAAATGGCAATAGAATGGTTACTTAACCCATAAAAAATACCAAGAAACACATGACATATGTTATATATATCATAACCATATTTATTATACTAAAAGATAGGATTAGAAGTTTCAAAATTTACACAATTCTATCTAGTCCTATGCTCAATATAAAAATTATGAGGTAAAATTTCATTACCTCTTTTGGTCATTCATTTACACCATTCATCATCCTCTAGTGATGACTTATTCCTTTGTATGGATAAATTCTACTATAATAATGGTATAAGCACTTGGATATTAAAAGCTTACCTTTTTTTAGCAGATTTAGAACTCTCTTCAATTTCCATTCACTCACTAGTGTAGCCCAAACTTGTAAAATTATGATGATCATCAACCTATATTGGGTTCTCAATACTTTGGCTATTCTTGTCAAGACCTCTTCCATCAAAACCCATTTTAAAGAATGGTTTTGAACCAATACATTTGTTATGTTTCTCAAAATCACTAAAAACTACATCAAAAACTATCTGGGAGGAAGTGTTACATGGTGAACTTACACTGCAATCATCTGTCATTTTCTTTGCATCTATGGTGGAAGGTAACTCCTTTTGTTCACTCCTTTACAATTGTGTCAAGATTTCATACTTTGTTTTCAAATCAACTTTCAAGTATTTAGCCTCCTTAGATTTCATACTTGGAGTGAAACTTAGATCTTAGAAAAGTATTCTCATCTTGGATCTATCGATTGAATACTTTGAGCTCTTAAATCCTTTCATGCTTGAAGGATTTGCCCATGGTTTTTTTCTCCTACAAACAACCTCTATCTCTAACAAATATACACTACACTAGAAGATTAAATAATTGAAAAATGTCTGTAATTAATTTAAATTGATATCAATAGGCTATGTAATTAGAAGTAAATTCTACATTTGAACTACACTGATACCAAAATGATCCATAAATAGCTAGATTTATTACTCTAATTTTTTTAATTATTGTATTCCTATGGATGGATTAGTTTTAATGCCAAAATTTAGCTCTCAAAATATAATCAACTCAAAATAACACCATGCAAGTAATAATGAACATTGCACATAAGTTGATAATGGAGTTCAACAAATGCCTACGTCTATGGGTTCTCTAAATGTTGATATCATTCATTATAAAAATCTATTTAAAAGTAAAATTTTAAAAGTTACAA